>PVIC010036429.1:0-18573 GCA_004025085.1 Thryonomys swinderianus
TTCAGGCTGGCCCTGAGCTCACTATGGTGCCCAGGCAAGCTGCCGCGAACTCAGCAATCCTCCCGTCTCTGCCTCCCGAGTGCTGGGATTACAGGCATGAGCCACCACGCCCAGCATTATATGTGGTAACCGGGGATCGAACTCAGGTCCTTACGCTTGTGAGGCAGGCGCCGGAACCACTGAGCTAACCCTCCGGCCCAGATTCACTGTTTTGTTTAATTTCAGGATGTGTTCATTTTTTTGTTGTTGTTTTCGTTTGTGCTCCGCGGAATAATTCTCATGGTACTTACTGCTGCTAACTACACTATGGCATTTGTTTTGGTTTCTACTTCACATTTCAAGGAATACATATAACCTCGGAAAGTGTTAGGTCGGAAGTAGACCTTAGAAATCATCTATTTAATCCAGTGATTTAAAAATCACGGAGTAATTAAAGGAATCATTTCTTTTAAAGCATAGCTGCTTCACTTTCATTTGTTTTATAGAATTAGCTTTGTTTAATGTGTCCTCAAACAACATGCCATTGAGAATGTGTTTATATTTAACAATTGAACTAAATCAGTAAGAATATTTTATTCACTTGTTTTCATTCATTTATGCCTTCAATCTAGCCCCACCATGTTCCTGAGTTTCTACCAGCCAGCAGAGAAGAAAAACACATGGTCTTTGTCTCAAGAAGCTCATTCTTGTCAGAGAGTCAAAAAAAGAGATGCCACATTCACTGCAGGAAATCTGTAGCAGAAGCTTGAGAACGGACTGTGAGGACACAGGGGAGAAGAACAGGGACAAGATTTTAGAGAGGAGAGGACCTAGAGCTGTTGTTCTTAAGAGATGAGGGAAGTGGGGAAATTGTACACAGAAACATCGGTAAATGCCAGAAAAATTAGAGAATTTAGAATAGGTAATAATTGGTATATCTTGACTTTGAAGTCCAGTGTATATGATGGGTCCTCAATAAGTATCTGGTTAATTGCTTAACTACAATTATTCTGAAGAAAATAAAGCTATAAAAGTCAATTCATAAAGGATATTATAGGCCTAATCAAGGTATTAGGATTTTATTCTCTAAAGTAGAAGTTGAAAATGCAAATGTCTACAGAGAAATTGGAGGAAATGTAATATAAAACAACAGAAATTATGAGTGTATCTCACTCTGATACAGCTCATACATATATAATAAATAGTCCTGGCTACTAGGTTGCCCAAATAAATAGCATTCGATATATATGATGAATATCTCCATTCACAAACCAAATATAATGTAATTATACAGGGTGAGCTTATTTCATTTCATGTGAGGGGAGCAGGAAGGTATCATATATGCTATAATACTTAAGTAGAGGCTCATCTCTCTATTTCCAGCTACATCAAACATACTCCAATCAGTTCAATCAAATTATCTTGTCAACACGGCACACTTTGCTACAACCTTTATCAAATCTTCTACTTTTCCTGGTGTATCCAGCCTTCCACCTTTACTTATCCAATTCCTATTGATCCTTAAAGGCTCAGTTAGATAGATTTTTCTCATATATAAAAATCCATAAAAAGTACCTGGTGTCTAATCACATCAGAAAGCTGAAACGCATTAAGACATGTGCTTAAGAAACACAAGTTATTAAGTTTAGTAAGAAAGTTACTGCATTGGGAGCAAGAATTAACCAAATCTGTGACCTCAGACAGATGGTTTAGCCTGTTTTGCTTTGCATCCCTAGCTATAAAGTAAAGCAGTAGGCTTACGGTCATTATACTTCCTTTTGTCCTAAGACTATGAGTTTGTGATTTTTAAGGAAGAATTTTATCACTTTCTCATGTTTACAATTAGTATTTCCACAATGTTTTCAAAATTTTCCTAATGTGTTGAGGACCAGAGAAGAATTAAGGCCTAACTGGCCTCCTTGTGAGCACAAAGGAGAAAGGCTGCACTCAGGGGTGACTGCATATTATGAAAAGGTTAAGACAGCTGAGGTTAAGTTGTTTACCAAAGAATGTACTAATGCACATTGGAAACCAGATGAATATTGTGTTACTTTGATGGTTTGTGCCTGTGTTTGGGTGAATAAAAGAGAGATGAGCCAAAGGCTCAGGGCTCCTCTGCCTGCTTGAGGTATGAGACTTAGGGCTGCCCATATGCTGAGTTGACTCGTGTGTATTATTCATTCTTGTTTCACCTGGGTCAGGGAGATACAAAGTCGTTGTTCTGGGTCCCCAAGCACGGGCCAGGCTGGTGAGCCTACTATGGGTAGCACCTCACTGTGGGCCTGGCAACACAGGGTTGCCTATGCTTAGGTAGCATGATGAATGAAAATCATTAACAATGGTAGCAGTACTCATCCTATGCCATTAAAAATTATATAATTCCTATCCTGGCTTTAGTACATTGTATAGGTCACAGGTTCAGTGAGATAAATTCAGCTGTCACATCATTATGTTACTACTTTGGTCATGTATTATTCAGATGCTGCAAAAGTAGAACAACGGTGGTTCTTTCTCTGGACACAGAACTTTATGACAGTAAGGAAGTAGAAGGCAAGGACAGCAGAGATGCTAAACAGTATCAACAAAGAAACATTAGAAACAACATGAATAAATTAAGGAATCTATGAAATTAAAAATAATAGAGTTATCTTGTGTTTCTTTGTTTATAAATTATTGACGTATTTGTTATAAACAGAATATGAGATACTATATTTTTAATGGGTTATGAATTATTAACAGCTATTTGCAAAATAAAAAAGGAAAGTATTTTAGCACTATTTCATCATCCATTTTCAGTTTACTGCATTCTAATTTGTTGTATCAGTTGTAATCTCATTTTACGCAAACAACCAGCTCTAACTGGATTTAAACAAAAAGTTAACAGAAGGAAAATATACAAGGTTATGTCATAGAGTCCAGGAAAAAAAATCATGAGTGGGATAAGATCACTTCCAGGAAACTCAGCAATGGAATTCCATGGGACTTCTCACCACAAAATTACTTTTACTTTAGTTAGTTACTTCCAACCTGAATCTTTCCTCAAATACCTCAACTTATATTCCTAGGAAAGAGCACCTGTTAAAACAATTTGATGAAAAACATGATTTAGAATGATATATTGCAAATAGGCACCAGAGGCCCAGCCTTATAGAAGAGAGATCAATTTCAGAGGAGAAAATGTTGGGATCCAGGTAGATACCACAAGGGGTGCCTATTTATTTTTGTCGTGTTTACCTCTTCCTTGAACCACCACCTCCAGTTATCAAAATCTATATATATGCATATATAGATATTGATATATGCATATTCTATATATGCACAGAAGCATCTAGGAGCTGAACTAAAATAAGAGAGACTAGCCATCAAAAATTGTCTATAATAGTATTTTGACTTTGACTAACCACAGGAGAGTCTTTCTTAATTTTTAAAGCTACTTAGTTATTTCTTAGAAGTAAAATCTAGACATTTATCAATACTAGATATTTTGGAACATAAATAAAACATATACAACCATATGCATATTCTGTCATGTTCTACCTAGTCAAAAAACTCCTCCTGAACAGTTCCATCATCTTTAAGTTCATTGGCATACCTGTGGTATCTGTACAGTCCTCCTGAAAGTTTAATTTTCTATGGCTTCCTAGATATTGAACTTACAGATCTTACTCATCACAGGTCTCTTTTGCTACCACTGTCAGACCAATACATAATCAAGAGCTGTATTTTTTCCTATTACATAACTCAAGTATATAACAGCCACGTCAAGATCAAGACTGTCAAAACCACACTGAAAAGTGTTTTAGTTCCTTATTACTACAGAACTCTTATTTTCATGTTTCACTCTTACTGAAAGGACAATATTTCTCAAACCAAATCATCATTATGCCACAAATAAGATAAACTCCCTCTATTTGTTTTGAAATTATCATCATTCTTGGTACTACTCTAAAGCTCTAGAAATCATTGAAGAACCTTTGAATCAATTTCCACCATTTTAATGATGAATAGTCCTGTGTACTGATCTAAATCTTGGCATATAACTATCAAAGAATGCTTTCTGGATCGATTTCCCATTTTTATTGTCGTATGAACTTGTATAACAAACCTAATGGTGTATCGTTAGGGACACATTACCTCCCAGATAAAAAATAAATACATACTGGAGAATTTCAGGTTTCTACCAATGAGAATTTCTGAATTACACAGTATGGATAGACAATAATGTAGTGTTCTATCTTCCTACACTTCAGATCATTTGCTATCCCCTATTAATTCTATTAATTAATTAATTAACGGTTAATTCTGGAAAACAATTCATAACCTAACAGAACCAGCTCAAACTTGTAATGGACAATCACATAATGAAAGTTGGTGTCCAGACGTAGCTATGGATCCTCCTGGGAAACAAAGACTTCTAATCTCCTGCCAGGAAAACCAGCCCACTTCCTCAGAAGTTCACTTCGAAAATAAAACTAGCCCAAAAAATCCTAACTACTTGTCACAGAACTAGATTTAACTTAGCGACCAGAAAGCCAGAAGTCGGGCACTTCCGGGGGCGGGCACATAAACGTCACTTCCTGGAGCGAGTCCCAGGCTAGCCCCGCCCTCCTCCCTGCCCGGACCCCGGGCCCGCGGGCGGGGCTGAGTGTGGGAAATGTGCTGAGCGGCTGCTTTCGGAGCGGAAGGTCACGTGAAGCCTTAAGTTGTTCGGAACGCGAAAAGCTGCAGATAGGAGAATTAGGATCTACAGTCCCAGGAAGCGCTGGAGCTGACCATGGAGAGCGCTGAGGTAAGGGCCGGCTGGGGACGCTGTGCCCGGCTCCCGCGCGGTGACAGCTGCGCTCCGGTGCCCGGCGGGAGGCACGAAAGGGTGGAGACGTCGCAGGCCGCGGCCGCGATCCCTGCCACCGTCCGGCCGCCACCGACTCCGCCGGCGTGTGGGAGGCTGTGGCTGCGTCCCGGGAGCTGCAGACCCGCGGCACCCTCCTAGGGTTTCTTCACTTTCCTCCCTCCGCCTTGTCTCGTCCACCTCACCTGACCGAGGTGAGACAGGACCTTCCCTGGCCATCTCCACGCAGGGACGAAAGTGCACTCCCCTTACGGACAGTGTTTTCCTAACGCGTGGGTAGCGCTCACTGCTCTGATGTCAGTGGCAGTGTTAATAAGCTACCTTTTCTCCACCTGTGGCCTCAGGTTGGCAGAGTAGGGCCATCCCGTTGGACTTAAGAAGGTGGAATTTCACTTTTATTTATCTCTTTTGGGAGAGCCCAAAAGCCGGAATGGAGGAGCGATGAATCAGCACCTCAAGTTTCTTGAGTCTTTGATCCTGAGAAAGATTGCAACGAGCCACATGCTGAGCTTCAAATACTGTTCCCAAACCCTTGGGACTCATTTCCAGCCCTTCTCACCAACTGAATTGCAGGGATGAAGTTAGGCAGGCAGATCGATCCTTGGTGCTGTGTGGAGTGCTGTCATTTTGTTGTTGGTCTAGGTATTAATTTTTCTGAGCTTGTTATTTAACAATTTATTGACAAGCCCATTATCTATTATTATGAACTTATTCTGATACAAGCTATACTAGTTCTTTTGGTAAGTTTATTGAGTGTGAGTTATAAAGACTTATTAAATCCTTTCAGTTAATTAGAAAACAAAACTAATATTCTCCCAAAAACTAAGGTATATATTTTAAATCATTTGATTTTTAATGTGTTTAATATCCATTGGATTTTATTTGATCAAGTTTGCGAACTATATTTGATCCAGTGTTTCCTCCTTTTTCTCTTCTCTTCCTACTCTATATGGTACTGTCAGGAAATTCTAGAAGAAATCTTCAAGAGAATCTTTCCCACTGCTTTGTTTGTTTGTTTTAGTTTATTTATTTTGCCTCTTTTTTTTTTGGCAGTGCTGGAGACCAAATCAGGTTAAAAATGAACATTATAAAATCTTTTCACAAATAAAATGGGTTTAAAAAAAGAGGTTAACTTGACACGAGTCAAGAAAATGAATATGAAGTAGTTTTTCACTTTTTACCTTGTGAATAAGAGTCCTTCAAGACTGAGATTTTCTTAAAGTGATTTTTACTTTGGTGTTTTCATTCCAATACTAGACATCAAATTTAAAAGAACAATTTTGTTTTCTTTTGGATTGTGTTTGAGATTAAACACTAATCTTTCAATATGTCTTTCTTATTTTTAGATAGTGAATTCCTAAGAAGAAAATGGTCTCCCTGGTAGTTGTTTGATAAACATTTGGACTCAGCTGTGTACAGATTTGTTGCAGAAGTAGAAAATGGCAACTCCTTATGTCCCAGTTCCTATGCCCATAGGAACCTCTGCGTCTAGTTTTACAGCCAACAGAAATCAAAGAAGTTCTTCTTTTGGCAGTGTCTCCACAAGCTCAAACTCCTCGAAAGGCCAGTTAGAAGATTCAAATATGGGTAATTGTAAACAGACAAGTGTTCCTGACCAGCTAGATAGAACTTCCTCTGTCTGTAGTAGTCCTCTTATTAGGACTAAGTTCACAGGCACAGATTCCTCCATTGAGTACTCTACCCGACCAAGAGAACCTGAAGAACAAAATCCTGAAACGGTGAACTGGGAGGACAGACCATCTACACCTACTATTCTGGGTTATGAAGTGATGGAAGAAAGAGCCAAATTTACTGTAAGTAGTAACTATTGCTGTAAAGCAGGATAATTAAAAGAATCATATCATAGTGACATATATGCACCCATGATCATAGCAGCTCAGTTTGTTTCAGTTTTTTGAGACAGGTTATCACTGTGTAGTTCTCACTGGCCCACACTGACCTCAAACTCAGAATGATCTTCCCACTACAGCCTCCTGAAGGCTGGCATTACAGGTGTGTGCCACCACACCCAGTTTGAAATCTTTCCCTACTCAAATGTTACAAAGGTAGTATCCACTACTTTCTTCTATAAGATTTTTTAGTTGGACTTTTTCATATTTAGATCTGCAAGCTGTCTGGAATTGATTTTTGTCTGTTACATAAAAATTGAGGCATTTTTTTTTTCTGCGTGAGATCATTTAGTCAGGCTTTTATTAAGAAGGCTGGCTCTACCCTGCATTACTTTGCAGTATTACTCATGTCATAGTTACATGACTGTAAACATATGGGACTGCTGTGTTCCATTTTTCTATCCATTGCCAGCTCCAGAGTCTTAATTACTGAAACTTTTGTAATAGTACTTGATATCCAGTAGTTGAAGTACGCTGGCTTTGCTCTTCTTCAGAATTCCTGTTGCTCTTGTGGGCCCTTTGCATTTTGTGAGATCTATAAATTATTCTGTGAAGAACTGATGTCTTTACCATAGTGACTCATTAGATCTGTAAATGTAATTCATTGACTTAAGTTTTTCATTTCTTCTAATAATATTTTGTCATTTTCAGTACAAGAGTCTTTCCTCTTTAGATTTATTTCTCAATGTGTAAATGGTTTGATGCTCTTATAAAAAATATTCTTTGTTTTGTATTTATTTGCTGATTTATACATTTTGACCTTGTATGTTCATGTATCTCTTGACCTTACTAAAGTTATTAGATAAAGGAGTTTGGATGTTTTTCTGGTTTTTTTTTTTTTTTTTTTGAGACAGGGTCTCACTTTGTAGTTCAGGCTGGCCCTGAACTATGTAGCCCAGGCTAGCCTCAAACTCAGCAATCCTCCTGTCTCTGCCTCCTGAATGCTGGGATTACAGGCGTGAGCCACCACACCTGGCACTGTGGTATGTGGTATTGATTGCTGGTGGGTGTGAGTTACCACGCCCAGCATTGTGTGTGGTTACCAGGATCAAACTAAGGACCTTGTGCTTGCAAGGCAGGCGCTGGAACCACTGAGCTAAATCTCCAGCCCTTTTCTGATTTTCTTGCAGTGAAGTTTTTATTTTTGCTCCAGTGTTTCATGCTATAATTTTTTTTTTTTTTTGAGACAGGGTCTCGCTTTGTAGTTCAGGCTGGCCCTGAGCTCATTGTGTAGCTCAGGCAAGCCTTGAACTCAGCAGTCCTCCGTCTCTGCCTCTGGAGTGCTGGGATTATAGGCTTGAGCCACCACTCCCAGCTCATACTATAAATTAACATCAGGATACCAGAACCTTGAAAAAAAATGTTGGCATTATTTGTGAAACTCATGAGGTGCTAGTCTTCAGACATAAGTTATTAGAAGGCTGATGACACTGGGGCAAATCTGCACAGAGCTAGAAGAGCAGTTGTAGAAATATAAACTTAAAGCATTATTTTCTTACGTTCACCTACCTTCCCCATGAACGAATGAGCATTCACTGAGGTGATGCTAAACTGGGAATGTTGGTGTCCCTCCAGATTCCTATGTTGCAATTTAACTTCCATGATGATGGGGTTAAGAGGTAGGGGACTTTGGAAGGTGATTAATCCTAGGACAAAGCCCTTAGGAATGTGATCAGCCTCCTTTTAAAAGAAGCCCAGAGAGCTGCCTCTTGAGTCCACCCCAGGACATAGCTGTAAAGTACCTTCTGTGAACCAGAAAGTGAACTCTAACCAGACCCCAAATTTTGGGCTTTCTAGTCTCTCAAGCTATAAAAAATAAATTGCTCTTACTTTTAAGCCATCCAGTTTCTGAGATTTTGTTATGTGGCACATGGGCCATTATTAGGACCTTGAATTTTATTCTGTATAGAATGGGAATCTTTGAAAAGGTATTTTAAAACAAAAGTTATGTCATCTCACTGAGGTTTAGAGCTCACTCTTGCTGCTGAATTAAAACTAGATTGTGGAGGAAAAAGAAGAAGAAAGCATTTAAATTTTTGCAGTACCACAAGACAGACGTGACAGTAATGTAAGCTAGGATGTAGAGTAGACCTTGAGAAGTTTGCAGATTCTGGATCCATTTTAAAGAAAGAACCAGCACTATTTTGTAATAAATTACAAATGCATATAGGAGCAAAATGTCAAAGCAATAAGAAGAGTAAGTTTGCCATTTTATATGTGAGTTTCTTAGAGAACCATTAGTATTTGGTTTTGGACATGTGAGATTCAAGATTTGTATTAGACTTCTAAGTAGAAATGTCAGATGTGTGTGAATATACAAATACACACTATACACATATCGTGCACACAGGTATATTGTATGGCTAAATATTTAAGTTGAGTTTAGAGAAAAAGTTGGGAGCTAGGCATCCAAGGTTGAGAGCTTTAGATTTGCAAACTAATTTTTTCTTAAATATGTTCCTCTGAATTGATCTCTTAACCTTAAAATTGATCTTTTAACTGAAGAAGATATTAGGGCTATTAAGATCTGATAATATGTAGAATATAAGGTCTCTGAAAAGGATATTTAAAAATAAAATGACTAGGATTGGTGGTAATTAAAATCGGAAAGGAGGCATAAAGACTTCTTCAACTGGTATTTTTTTTCATTCCTTTAGTACTACTTAAATGGGTGTGTTCACTTTATAAAAATTCATCAGGTTGTATGCCTATAATTTATGTACACTTCTGTATCTCTATTTTTAATAGCATAGAAATCACTTAAAGCCCAAAAAAGGACTATATAAAATGTTAACACAAAGTAGTATATGTATAATTTCAAAGAGTAGTAACAGTAACTGCTATTAGGACATAAAGAAGGAGAATGATTACTACTGTACACAAAATTTTCATTGAAAGCATTGAACAGTCAGCCAGATCGAAAGGCTTTCTGGGAAAGGTAAAACGCAAAGGTCTGTCCTTTATTCCTTAAAGCAATAGGAGTATTTAGGTCCACAACAGAGAATAGTTTAGTCTAAAACAGAAAATAAAGATAATTTGTATTTTTTGTAGTTAAATTATTATGAGGCTGATTTCATCAGTTATCTGTACTCAGAAATTTTAAATGAGTTCATCTCTTGGTTTTATTGAGTAGTTCCTAAAAGATATTTTTCTTCTGTATGCACATTATGACTTTGTTAGGTCAGGACATTTATCAGTCTTTAAAAGTTACCCAGCTAATTTGATTACAGAGATAAATTACATGTTTTTTACTTCAGAGTTAAAGCACTTATTTTTAACCCTATTGATTCTGCCATGTAAAAGCTGGGGAAAAAAAAAAAAAACCCAGATGACAGAAAATGCAATTGGGAAGGAAGATCTACAGTCCTTAAACAGTGACCTGCCCCTCAAGCAGCTGTCCATTAGAAGTATGTGAATCACAGATGTGTATCATTTATAATTGGAGATTTTTCTAGTGATTGCATTAAGAAACTGGTAAAATTATGTTAATGAGATTTCTTTCAACTAATATACCCAAGATATTATCATCTCAATAAGTCATCATTTTGAAATCATGTTAATAAAAACCATTCCGTCTTTCCTCGCACTGTCTTTGAAATCCTGTGGGTATTTTGCACTCAGTGTATTTGTCATTTGGGACACGTCATGTTTCCAGTGTCCAGTAGCTACAGGTGGTAGTGAGCAGCTCTAGAGTCACAAGTGAGAGTTTTGCCCATTCAGCAGATCAGAGTCTCACCAGAGTCCTCTAGTAAAAACTTGACATCTTTCATACATAACACTTCCTCATAAAAAAATTCTAAAATTCTATTTAAAATATAGGATCTGTGTTTTTCTCCATATGTTTTTTCAAGACTATGTGGACTTGTTTCAACCAAATTTTTCTACCTACTATCCTACATAATTACACAAGTGTACAAGTGGCCATTAGGAAAACTCATTACATAAAAATATATTGCCATTGGTCTCCCTGAGGACCCTCGCCCTTGTTTTGATCATACTTACTCCATCTTCCTTCACTTTCTGAAGCGGTTCTAGAAGTGCTCTCGCATGGGTGTCTTTATGAGGCATGATCAAAAATATGCGTAGTAAATGCTGTTGCTCAGCGCCATCCACTGGGAAGGCGGGCTTGTAAAAGTATTAGTGTGTGTCTGCATCGGACTTTTTCACCGGATCTGGTACTGTGTAACTTCTGGCTCTTCCAGTAAAATGGGAACGTGTTGAATTTCTACAGGATATGAGGGCAGATTCAACAGCACAACTCAAGATGTGAAAGAGAACTACTTGCAAAAGCAGCGAGAATAAGCGTGTACAAATCAAGTGAAGGTGCATTTTGGAAGGATTAAAACAGTGTGTCTGTTATTGCAATAATCTTTTAAACTTAATCATTTACCGTAATTTTATCATCTCATAATTATAGAAATTGAACTGTAATATGGATTTTTTTAATATTCCAGGCTCATAGGTTAGCCTTGGAGATAAAAATAGTATTGAACTAATTTGAAAACATAGCTTTGATAAATACTGAATTTGCAAATTATATAGGGCGAATCTTCAAACCCATCAGTTTTAAAATGTTTTCGTAAAATATTTTAAAACGCCGGGCATGATGGCTCACGCCTATAATCCCAGCACTTGGGAGGCAGAGACAGGAGGATTGCTGAGTTCCAGGCTTGCCTGGGCTACATAGTGAGCTGAGGGCCAGCCTGAACTACAAAGCAAGACCCTGTCTCAAAAAAAAAATTTTTAAAAGCTCATGAGATCACTTCTCGGCCTTTTGGCTAAGATCAAGTGTAAAAGCTAATGAGTTAGCTATCATGTGAGAAATATACAGAGAAATATACAAAGAAAGCTTAGTTTTAAATTTGTCGTATTCATATTTCTTAAAAATTTTTTCCCTTGGTACCTCCATTGATTATCTGTACATCTGACAATCTAAATGATTTCTGATGCTTTCTGCATATTAAATATTATAGACTACATTATCAGGTAGAATTTTTAAAAATATTTGGTTTGAATATCTTTACTTTTACATTCCCCCCAATCTTCCTCTCTTGCTCTCTCTAGGTATATAAAATACTAGTAAAGAAAACCCCAGAAGAAAGCTGGGTAGTTTTCAGAAGATACACTGACTTCTCTAGGCTTAATGACAAAGTAAGTACTTCAGTAAGTCCCAACTGCCTTTTGAATGTAAGTTATTTATGTGTACCCAATACTTACTCTGTATTTATATTTTCCCCATGTTATCTGAATCAAATTAGATCTTTGCTAGCTCACGAGAAAATTAAATGTTTCATTTCACTTTAATAACCTTAAATCCTATTATTTTAGTGGAAATTATGAAATCTTTAACACTCAATCATTTCTGTGCTCATGTAGGTTTGAGAAAGATCACTTTATTGTAAAATCATGTGCCTATGAAAGAGTGAATAAATATGTAAACATATTAGTTATGCTGCCTAGCACTGTCACAGATCTGGTTACATAAATAGCACCTGCTTACTAGTGGTTTGGATGGGTTGGACTTGGTTTGCTTTTTAGGATCAAGCTTTTACTGGGCTGGGCTCTTATCTGGAGTCTCTGGGGAGGAATTGGCTTCCTGGTTTATTCAGGTTGGTAGTAGAATTTAGTGCTTGAAAGTTGTAGAACCAAAGGCCTGGTTGTGTTGCTGGCAGCCAGCCAGAGGTAATTCTCAGTTCTCAGAGATTGCCCTGCATTCCCTGCACATCTTCGAAGCCACCAACATTAGGTCATGGTCCCTTTGTGCTTTGAATGCCTCCTGCTTTCACTTCTGCCTGGGCCAGAGAAAACACTATATAAATGACTCATGTGATAAGATTAGGCTCACCCAGCTATCTCCTTATCTAAGGTCACCTGATGAGTAACCTTAATTACAGATGCAAAATCCCTTTGCTGTGTAACATAAACAGAAGTAATAACAGGGGCAAAGGTCATCAAACTACAGTTCTGCGTATTGCGCATATGACACAGGTTAATAGTAAGCCTCAGTATATTAAGAACTCTTAAACATGAACCCAAAAATAAAGATATAACAAACAATAAGACCAGGATAATATAAATGAAGAAATATAAATAATCAGTATGTCTGAGAACATTTAATATCACCAGTACTCCAAAAAGAGAAAAATAAGAAATCCATTTTCAGCCAGCAGATTGCCATATATTTAAAGGGTTTATCCAGTGTTGGAAGTGCAAAACTTCCTAGGGGAAACCATTATGTTTTGCATAATTTTGACATAATAACCACATTTATAGGATTTATCTCATGCATAAACAGCCATGGAAAAAATTATTGAAAGATATTAGAAAGATTTAGCTCTAAGGATATTTAGTACAGTGTTTTATATATAGTCCTTTTTGTCTGTGTTCTGCTTTGTTTTTAATAATGAAAATTTAGAACAAACCTAAATTTCTAACAGTGAAGAATTAGTGCAGTTAGGGTGTCCACTGAGTGGAGGGGTGACTCACAGCCCACTGGAACAGGAGAGAATGACATTTTATCATGCTCCTTATTAGCAGCACATGATTTAAAATTTATGAATTCTATTGATGGAGTTTTCCATTTAATATTTGGCACCATAGTTGACCATGGGAAACTGAAAGCTATGAAGGCAAAATCATAAATAAGGAGCGACTATAGTAGATACCAAAGAAGGCATTACCTATCACATCCTTTACTGACAGAATAAAAAAAATGTATATACACACCAGCAGGCACACAGCTAAAATTAGGTTACTATTTTTATAATTGTTAAAAATAAAATAAAATTGCCAAGAGATTTAGCTCAGTAATACCATGCCTGCTCCATAAGCACAAGGTCCTGAGTTCAATCCCCAGTATTGCAAATTTTTTAAAAACTGGGATCTTACAAATGAATCATGTAATATTTATCCAATCAATTGTTTAAATTCAGTATTGTGCTACAAGTTTCAGATAATACAGAAACTTGATAAATATCATCCTAATTTTAAGGAATTTACATTCCTCAGTTAATATTTGTGAAGAAAAAAATCAACAATGAACAATATGAAAATTATTGAACATAGTTCAGTAACACTTATTAGAGAAAACTTTCTGTAGGACACTGATTTTCTTTATTTTTTTTAATTCTTGATTCAGTTTCTCTGGGAATTTTCTAAGCACCTGTGCTGAGGAAGCAGGGCAGAGTTTGAGCAGGTTCTAGAAACAGTTGGCCTCTTCTGAGTTGAGACAGTAGATAGGGTTGTAGTTTGGCCTGGATGAGGCATTAGTTGCAGAAAGATGGCAATGAGAGGTTGTTTTATTTTTATATAAATTCTACTTCAGAGCTCAGTATTTTCTACTTCTAAGTCAAAGCAATAGATCAAAGTGAATATTTCTGTGTGATAAAATGACTGTCTTCAGTCCAGCTAACTAAATTCTAATCTAAGAGGTAGGTCATAGTCATTAATATCTTTCAAAACTCCTCAAGTGATTCCAGTGGGCAGCTAAGATTTGGAATTATCGATCTAATAGGAGAATCCAAAATGAAATAAATACCATTTACTTTGTGATAACCATCATTGAAAGATATATTAACAACTTGATGGTCTGTGGCAGAATGTCTGTCTTAAAAATCACCACAACATTACCTTCAAGTGCCAGTGCTTCTCCAGAACCTTGCCAATGTCCAACAAAAGATAGAATCTACATCCTCTCACCTTGAACTTAGGTGACCTTGGGGGCACTGGACCCTGTGGAGGACAGTAGACATGATGCCATGTCACTTTCACAGCTGGATCATAAGAAGTATAGTTTCATCCTGGCTGTCTTTTGGGATGCTCACTTTTGAGTTCCAGCCTCGATGCTAGGAGAACGTCCAGGGCACATGGAAAAGCCAGTGTTGGGCTTGTTGCCAACACCCCCAGGTTTTGCCAACACCCAGTACCAACTGCTTATGTATGTGAGTGAGTGACCTTCAAACACTTCTTTTTTTTTTGCCGCCGCGAACTCAGCAATCCTCCTGTCTCTGCCTCCCGAGTGCTGGGATGACAGGCGTGAGCCACCACGTCCAGCATTGTATGTGGTTACCGGGGATTGAACTCAGGACCTTATGCTTGCAAGGCAGGTGTCGGAACCACTGAGCTAACCCTCTGGCCCCTTCAAACACTTCTTGCTCACAGCCCTTAAGTCTTCTACGGGGCCCTCCATTCACTGCAGAACAGAGATTAGTCCTCACTCTACCTGTGATGAATTACTGGCACACAGAATCCATGAATTTAAGAATAGGTGTTTTTTTACTACTAGGTTTTTGGGTCATTTATTACATAGTTACAATATCTTGAGCAGAATATACAAAGGGAGGCTTAGTTTGGTCTCACAGGTCCTTTCCTAAGTAAAATTAAAGCCAAAAACACAAAATGAACCATAAACAGAAACATAAGCATTAAAATTACAAACTTCTAGGAAAAAAATACTGAAGAAACTTTGCAGCCTTGGAATGAACAAAAATTCTTAGCTTGAAAAGCACAAACCTTAAAAAGAAACCGTGGATGAATTAGCTTACATTAAAATTTGAAACATTTGCTCTGATAAGACTTAAAGGCTGAACTTCAGTCTGAAAGAGAATGTTTAATACATATATCTGACAAAGGTCTAGTATGTGGACTCAATAAAATACTCTCACAACTGCATAAAAAGACAACCCAGTTTTTTAAAACAAGAGGGAGTAGTTGAAAGATGTGAGTAGATAATTCATCAGAGAAGCCATGAAATGCAAATAGCCAGATGAAAAATATGCAGCATTGTTTATCAACAGAGAAATGCAAATGATAGCTACAGTGAAATGCTGCTACATACCCACTAGAATAGCCAGCGTCAAAGATGAACAAGGCCGAGTTTTGCAGGAATATGAAGCAGTTGAAACTTATAGGTCTGGTAGAGATCAAAAAATAAAACCTTAGTTGAATTTAATTATTGTAAGCTTATTTTATAATTATCTGGTGAGCAGGATAAATTTTATGGGATTGCTGTCATTGAGTTAAATATTTTACTTTCTCTTTTCTTTTTCAGTTAAAAGAAATGTTTCCAGGCTTTCGATTAGCACTTCCACCAAAACGCTGGTTTAAAAATAATTATAATGTCGATTTTTTAGAAGATAGACAATTAGGATTACAAGCGTTTCTCCAAAATTTAGTAGCTCACAAGGACATTGCTAACTGGTATGTAACAAATTGAAATAAGAGATTATAAAAGCATTCCAACAACTGGTTTGAACTAGAGTAAATCTAGCACTAGTTATTTAAGCACATAACATAGAGTAAGACTGTCATTACTTGTCTGATAAAGTGCTTCATATGATTTTCTTCCTTTCTTTCAATTAAGGGTCTTATTTGGCATTACATTTTCGTTATAGCTTTTAAAAATTCAGAGCAAAAGTTTTGGTGTACCATATACCTAAGCCATCCAACTGTAAATTTAATTTTAATATTTGCCATTTTTGCAGTCATGTACTTAGAATGGCTGACATATTGGCCAATTTTTGTTTAACGTACCACTGTATAATTTTGAGACTAATATCTTTTGTATTTCTCCAAAGCAATGTCAAAATATGAAAATTGTGAAGCTGTGTTGGTTTATGTAGAAAGTAAAGTGAAAATGCCAAAAACAATTAAAAGATAGGAAAAGGAACTAAAAGAAATTTTTGCTTCTGGATATATTTATAAGAAAATTGCCTAATAACATTATCAGCTGGGTTTCTAATTTGGGATCTTTTATCAGATAAATTAGAACTCTTGAAAAAAGTAGGGAGTATTTACAATGCAGTAGCATATTGTACATGTCTGTATAACAGCCTTGATGAGGCTTTTTCCAAAAGATGGAAGACAATTCAGAAAGCCATTTTACCCCCTTTCCTCAGTCTAACTTTATGCAACCTTGAGTTATTTCTACAACATCCACTACACATAAACATGTTTTAATGTGGGCCTAGTGGTTTTCAAAATCCCTACTATCCTCCTCCACCTACTTAACAGAAAACTACAGGCCCCTCTTCATCATCTAGATTCATATACTTGGCTCTTTGGCATCTCACTCAGGTGAATCAAAACTTTCCTCCAACCTGAAACTTAAATACCAGTCTTAAACACTCGTCTCCAGACTGTTCTTTTCCTCTCAGCAGCAGCGTCAACTTGAAACTTGCAAGTCATGCTTGACATCTCCCTCTTTACCCTTGTTCCTTCCCTTACATTTGAGGTGACATTCAAGCTTGCCTGCTTTCCTACATTCTAGCCCAGGTAGGTGGCTCTGCCTTAATTACTGCACAAGCATTCCCACTGGCTTTCCTCATACACTCTTATTTCTGTGGCCCTTTAGAGCTATAGTGATCTTTGTGATAGATTGCTAAATCCGGCCCCTGCCTGCCTGCGTGTCATTCCAGCCTTGGGGTTTTATTATTCTTCCCACCTCCATTCTGTGTATGTCTGTCATTTTAGTTTTTCTTTGTCCTCTGAAATCTCCTTCCCTTTTGTTCCTCAGATACGCTGTTTGCCAGAAAGGCAATATTTTGTACCACCATCCCACACAGGCTCTTGCCTGGTGAACTCCTGCTCATCCTTCAAATATCAGTGCAGACTTCTTTTCCTTAGGTAACTGACCTTCTTGGCCCACCCCTTCTCATCAAGAAGCATTAGGTCACTTCTTTTTCCCAGCATTTGTACCCACTTGTCTCCTCTGCTTAGAGAATCAGTTCCTAAGTCCTTGAGATAATCTATCCTGTACTTCTAGGTTGATACTAGTTCCATGTCTGTTTCTAAGAGAATCAAGACAGTAATCACTTATACCATCAACTATAGGTTTTTGTTCGTGTGTGTGTGTGTGTGTGTGTGTGTGTGTGTGTGTGTGTGTGTGAACTATAGGTTTTAATTTTCTCATGGGCTCCCAACTGGAAAAGACTGTTTGGTTCTGTTCAGTTCATTACACTTTGTGTAATCATTTGATTGTGTTTCTGCTACCAAATTGTAAGATATGTAGTTGCCGGCCATGTGGCTGTTTGCCATTTGGTGTCCAGTGCTTATTAACATAGTGGTGACCCAGTCCACTCTCAGTAGGCACGTGAATGAAAGATACTGGTATTCATGGTTATATTGTTTATCAGAAAAGATTGAAGCAAATAGGACAAACTTGATGATCATGTCTCTAGGTACTGGGAACACAGATGTTCCCTATTTTTCTTTACACTTGTATAGCTCAACATAGAAAGAAAGATCAGTTTTTAATTCACGAGGACTAGGTTGAAATAAAAATCAATAAATATTAAAATAATAGAGGATGACTTTGAAGAAAGTATATTTTATACCATACCATAAAAGAAGACTTTTGCAAATAAGTCAGCATATCCTTCCCCAAGGATATGCTTCGCGTTGAAAACATTGTGATAAATTAAAATCAAATTTATTCTAGAAATTACTATTTTACCTGATCAAATATTAAATATGAACAGCTTAACCCATTTTTTATTCCAATTTGTAAATATTTTAAATATGCATATGTATCTTTTTAAAATTCCTAATAATAGATCTCAAGTTAAACATTCAAGATGTGGTTTTTTTTTTTTTTTTTTTTTTTTTTTTTTTTTTTTTTTTTTTTTTTTTTTTTTTGGTTTTTGGAGACAGGGTCTCGCTTTGTAGTTCAGGCTGGCCCTGAGCTCACTATGGTGCCCAGGCAAGCCGCCGCGAACTCAGCAATCCTCCCGTCTCTGCCTCCCGAGTGCTGGGATTACAGGCGTGAGCCACCACGCCCAGCATTATATGTGGTTACCGGGGATCGAACTCAGGTCCTTGCGCTTGCAAGGCAGGCGC
>PVIC010036430.1:0-18394 GCA_004025085.1 Thryonomys swinderianus
GATCTTCTCTTTGGCATGAACACCTGTAGATGCAAATGAGTTCTAGAAAGTAGGACAGCTTTTATAGAGTGGAATATTTCTATAGGAAACTTGGTGTGGGAATATGATGAGGGGGAAGGAATAAATATGATACAGAAAGAAAATAAAAGAGCATGTATAAGGGGGGAGGAGGGGGGAGTGGGTAGGGATATGGGTAAAAATGAGAATTAACTTGTGGCATATACTGGTACAAATTTCCCAATGTTATATGTGATTTTGAGATGTATATAAATTGTACCAATAAAGAATTCAATTAAAAAAAAGTGTAAAACATTTTATATAAAGATTAATTCTCATATTTTATTGAATCCAAGATATCATCAACTTTATGATTCACCATTAATGATCAGTTGTAATTGAAGATGCTATTAAAGATTTATTCAATATTATATTTCTCAGAATAAATGAAATACAGTGATTCATTACATTCTGCTCTTTTCTAAATGTGTCAGTCTCTAAAGAATTCTACACTTCTCTCACCTACCCTCAGTTTTTTAGTGGGCCACTTTTCCAATATGTTGGGTTTTCTAAATTTGATTCTCAAAAACTAATTATTCTTAAAATGTATCCATAAATTTTTTTTTATGAAAGAGGAGAGATAACTGAACATGCCTGTTTAAAAAGAATAGATTGGAGAAGGTTGAGGCAACATTATCATTTGCATGTGAGATTATACAAGATGTAGGACAATCTTAGCCCATACACAGGTTTCAGTTCACTCATTGGTATGAGATATAAACCCCTCTAGCTTGTTTCCATTGCTCACCCTCAGCACTGACTGCTGATCTCAACAAAGTCAATGTTTTCATTCGAATGGCTTCATTGTTACTTCTTATTTGTTCATCAAGAAACTCCACCAGTTTGGCAGGATTCAAATGGGTTGCAAGTTTAAGAAATACTGAAATCATAAGAACTTGGTCTTAGGTAAAAATATTTGTGAATAGAGAGAAGGAAATATCATCATGAGGATTTTCAAAGTCACTCTTCAATTGGTAACTTGATTTTATGAGTCCATACTTCCTCAGCATCACAGAATTGATTGAATACTTTGCTTACTAAGAAGACTTTGTCAACCTAGGCTCACTTCTGTTCCTACTAATGAATGTGGGCTTATTTGGAAATTAGGGTCTTTGCAGATCCAATCAAGAGAATGTCACCAGAGTGAACTCTTGTTCAATATGACTTGTTCAATGTTGTCCTTGTAAGAAAAGAAGAGACAGAAGATGAAGCAGAGATTGGGGTGTCACTTCATAGCTCTGAAGGTAGAGAGTTGCTGGGGTATGAGAGGGAAAGAGTGAGGAAATACTTGGCTGGAAATGGTTGGATACAAAGTGATTTACGTGATTAGACAAGAGGAACATAAATGGAAAGAAATATAGAAACAGAGGAGTAATGAGGAGAGAAAGAAGCAAAGTGGTGAGGTATGCAGTGAGGCAGAAGTGAGGTGCTGGGGAAGGAAGGTGTGGTAGGTACTGAATGGCTACTGCCCCTCACCCACTGGGCCCATGCAGGAGCGCAGCTTTGCAACTTGATCCCAAGACCTTCAGATCTCCTTTACAACCTGTGTCAGACATTCCATCTCTGTGACTGATGGGCAGAAAAGGGAGAGAGAGAGAGAGAGAGAGAGAGAGAGAGAGAGAGAGAGAGAGAGAGAGAGAGAGAGAGAGACAGAACTAATGGTTACAAAGGCTTGAATAAAAAGTTGACCATTTCACAATATCTGTTATGCATTCTGGGACTCATTTACATCTTCAGTTTTTCATATCAGAGAAAAGTATGATATTTACACATCTGTGGTCTATTTATTTCACTTATGAGTATGTCCTTAAGGCATGTCCATTTGAGATAAATGACTCAAAGACATCATTCTTTATGGCAGAGTAATACTCCATTTTATTAAAAAACGTCTTCTTTATCCAATCTAGACTTAATGGACATTTGGGTTGTTTCCAAGATTTAGACACTGTGAAATAGTGAATATACAAAGGGAAATGAGGTTTAGGAGTAAGTAATGAGGGGAAAGAAAAAGAATTTGATGGATTAAAAAAAGGAAACAAAGCTTGTGTATATAGGGTTGGGGTTGTAGGGTGGGTAGGGAAGGGGGAAAATGAGAATTAAGTCATGTCTTAAGCTCTCAATGTTGAGCATAATCTTGATGTGTATATATAATGTACCAATAAACATTCAAATTTTAAAAAGAATCACAAAGAAAAGTTGAATAAAAAAGGATGATTAAGGAGAATAAAAAAAGATGACTTTGGATTTATCAGTTTCCTATCATCTCAAATACCAAGAGGAAAAACAATTTCCTTCCCTGAGAGTTAGTAAGGAACCCTGGTTTTCCTAGCATTTTTCTGGTTTGAGAGCTGAACATTCTACTTTCTTGACAACCCTCTCCTCTCCCCTAGTCCTGGGCAAGCTGGCGTGATTGGTCACCCCACCTATGTTACCCTCCAGAAACTTGAGAGGGAGGGTCAGCACAGAATACTGTGAGCTCAGGAAATGTGTGTGTGTGTGTGTGTGTGTGTGTGTGTGTGTGTGTGTGTGAAAGTAACTGCACAGTTTGGACATCCTTTACTATTGACATCTTCATCACCTGGGAAATGTTTGAATTAATGCTAGGTCCTACCCAGAATGAGGAAACAGCTTGAAACTTCGATTTCATTTTCTAAAGGAGGCCCTGGAACTCTGGAGATCTGAACAGGAAGGGGAAAACAAGTGTTAGAAGTTAAAAACAGAAAGCTGGTTAAAACATGGCACAATCAGATTTGACAGTTTGTTCTTCTTACCTGATGGAGTAAATTGATAAAGATGGACTTTTCCAAGGCCTTCGGAAGGCCAGTGTCATAGAGGACTGCCACACTGAGTATCTGCTTTAGACTCTGAAACAGAAATGCTCAGAAGTCAGTGGAAGCTGACAGCCAAGCAGCTGCCCCGGGGGAGAAGGCAAATAGTTACCTGTTATGAGAACAATCCCATACTCTTCCTGCAGTTCTGTTTTCTTCACAGACTGTGGCCTACTCTGTCTTTTTCCGAGCTTCAACAGCTTGGAACCACTTCTCTTAATCCTTTTCTAGATGCATATCCTCAAAGGGCTGCAGATCCAATCCATGCTCTCACTAGATCATTTCAGGTGTGGCTCTTACCTGAGCGATGTGGAAATCAGTCTCTCTGTCACCATTCTGCTTGAAAAGCCAGGTTACCTGGCTCAGGGTGAATTCGCAGAAGTCCTCCCGGTGCAGTAGGAGACTCACTGTGGGGCTGTGGGCCTTCACCAGGGCCATTGTCTGCAGAGGAAGCCAACACCCACCACTGCTAATACTTTGTTGAGCATTTTAAGCATTTCACAGAATACGAAGAGATTTAGGAATCCCCTCAAAAACTTTATTCACTATTTTCAGGGAAAAGGAGACTCTAAAATTCATTAAAAATGGTTTAGAGAAAGCCATTGCTTGAGGTAGTTATATTTTTATTTACATATATATTTATTTCAATACTTGTTCTTCTCTCCTGTTTCTGTAACCTCTGTCTAGTACTCTCTTCCAATAGCTTAATGAATTAAAACGTTCCTTCACATTTAAAAATATTTAGTGACCCTCATCACCTTGAGCCCACCCCACATTATCCCCACTTGCCCCTGCTTCTTTCTTTTTTCCAGAGTAAAACTTTTCATAGGAGTGGGTCACACGTGCTGTTCCCACATCTTACCTCCCTGACTCCTCACTCCCCTATGATGTAGCTTCCACCCGACAATGAAAATGAAATCTTTCAAAGTATAACATGCAAGTGTAATAAATATTGATGACATATATTTGACACCACACTGTTAGGAAGAAGAAAATGCAATACCTGCAAGGACCTATAGATAATCTCTGTTTAGTGTATTGTATTTTATCTTTATTTGATTTAGTATTTTCTGCTTTCCTCCTAAGTATTTTATTTTTTAAAAAGTGACATCATTCTTGGGGTCGGAGATTTAGCTCAGTGGTTCCGGTGCCTGCCTCGCAATTTTAAGGTCCTGAGTTCAATCCCAGTAATCACATACAATGCTGGGTTTAGTGACTTATGCCCACCAGCCATCAATACCACATACTACAGTGCCAGGTGTGGTGGCTCACACCTGTAATCCCAGCACTTGGGAGGCAGAGACAGGTAGATTGCTGAGTTCAAAGCTTGCCTGGGCTACATAGTGGGCTCAGGGCCAGCCTGAACTACAAAGCAAGACTCTGCCTCAAAAAAAAAAAAATAACATTATTCTTTAATATATATAATTCTACATTCTGTTTTTAAGTTAATAATACCTGATTGTTTTTGTATTGGCTATATTGCACTGTAGAACCAATTACCCTAAAACTTAGCTGCTGATAACAATAAACACTTACGCTACTCAAGATCATGTGTCAGATTTGTGGTTCTACCACATTTATTTGTATATCAGTTACTTTGCAATAATTTTTTTCTTTTGCTTTTATCTTAAAGTGAATTCTTTATTGGTACATTTTACATACAGCTCACAATCAGACTCAGTCTTTTGCTTGATTCCAGTAACAATGGATTCTGAAGATCTTTATGTGCTTTTTTGTAATCTACTTTCTTAGTTTCTAAGATATCTTCTTTGTTCTTTCCTTTTAATTATTTTCTTATTTCTACATAAGTTCTCTGCTTTCCGAAGGAACTCTATTTTTAGCCCTTTCCACTCTACCCCCTCTCCCTGAATGACCCAATCTGAAGCCATGTGTTTGGTGTCACTGGTACAGTTATGATACTCAACGTCATGTAGCCAGTTTTTGTTTTTCTTCTTAACTCAGGTCTTAAATATTCCCAAACACTAATATTTCCATTTGAATGTACCACAGATACTCAAGTTAAAGTGTCTACCTTAAAGCTATTTTGTATCAAATCCATTATTCTTTCTGTTTTGCTTGTCTAGATGAGTGACCTCAACATCACTAAAGTCAGGAACCTAAGAATAATCTCAGATGCTCTCCATTTTTTGACACTATAAACATCTAATTAATGACAATGTTGATTCTTGTCTTCTGTATCTCACTACTCTGATGAGGAGCACTGAGGAATACCTTAACTGAGCCCTCTACCATTTATGAACTGAAAAATCTCAACAGCCTCCTGACTGATAGTTGTGACTTAATTTCTCTCTAGACTGATTTCATTTTAGATGTTGATATTTATAATGATTTTTCTATTATATTCAAAAACCTTGTTAAAACTTCAAGATTTCTCATCTCTTAAAAAAAGGTCCAAATTCTTATATAACATACAAGTCCCTTTGTTAGGTGAGCAAGACCGTCTTTCTGTTTCCATTCCTGTCCACCTTCTGTCTCCTTTCCTTTCTTCTCCCACACACTCACTCATCTCATCTCCAGCCCGTACTGCTCTGGGGTCGATTCCCTCTTTAGGGAATGTGCCTTCCCTGTAGTGAGCAGCCTTGTGGGCTACAGTCTTTCCATCCCCGGGGGGACAGTTTTGCTCCCTGTGCTCCCTTGAAAACTTCATTCACCTTGTCTTTGCTTGCCTGGCTCATCCTGTGGCAGGTAAAGTGGGTCATTGTCAAATGGAAGCTGGATTTTTTTTTTCTAGGTGCCTTGTAGAAAATACTGCAGACAGGGGCAGGTGTTCTGCACAAGTGAGAGGTGAAAATGATCTAAATACATTATGTGCATGTGCAAACTTGCTAAAATGAAACTCACTCATTTTTATCACCAAAGATAAAATAGACTTAAAAAGAAAAATTTCTTACAGGATATTCAAAATGTCATAATTCTGCGAAAGCTTTAACAACACTCAGATGCTAAGAAATAAATGGCTTAAAGTATAGAAAAGAAAGTGAACTACAGAACTAATTCAGTGTTAAACTTTTTATGATAGAACTAAAATGACATACATATGATATAACTTATACTACTTAAAATTATAGCAATCAAGCAAGATAAAGATGGGGTCATATATGTGAATGTACTTCGTAAGCTTTTGTCTATAGGCATTGCAACATTTTGACACAGACTACCAGTACATTATTTAGATGTTATTTCATTTATTCATGATATTTTGACATACTGAAATTATATGAATTTTTTCTCAGCTAGTGATTCAGTTCACATATAAATTATGATGTAAGATATGAAATTACGAACATTTCTATTATTTTAGCTATTTGTTCCTCCACACACTGAAATACCAGTTTTGTAGGAGTGAAATTTTGGTTTGTTGAATCCTCACTATATCCACAGCATCCAGACCAGTATCTAGCATGCCATGGGGATTCAATAAATAGTAGCTGAAGGAAAGAATAAACGGTGATAGAAAGAATAAACAGTGATAGATAGAAAAATTGAAAGATTTGAAAAGCATCAGAAAGTCACCAAAAAAATGAGCAGATTGTCATGCCACAAAAAAGTAACAAAATTTCAAAAAGTTTCACACTGATTAAGAAATTAAGTTATTTAAAACCATAAATATCTTAATGACTTAAAGTGGAAAAAAGAAAATGAGCGAAGGTAGTTAATTGTTACATTTTGTACAGATGTATGTGATGCTATTTAGACTTGGACTAACAGGATGGAACCGGCACAGAGGGATATCCGGCAGGGCACCCTGAGACTGTACTCACATTCATGTGCGAGGCTGCAGGGGCCCATTTCTCCATTGTGTACTGGAACAGCATGAAGATTTTGTCAGAGAGTCGATTGCAATCCAATCTGGGATAAGGGAAATCTTTCCAGTGGTTGACATACTTGTAAATGGCTTTGCTGAACCTCTCCAGGGCTGCATTTAAAAAAATATAATCTTATACTGAGACAACATAAAGCTGAAGAACCTAAAATAATGTGAAACAAGAATATTGATGATTAGCATCTATCATAGCTCATGTATCATGTATCATAGCTCCGATACTTCTATATAGCCTCATAGCTGTATCAAATGAACACCTAAAAGTGTTAGGCCAAGCTACTAAAATAAAAATTAAAACCATCAGGAGATATTATTATACACAATTGGAATGAGAGGCTCAACGTTTCCTTGCAAAGACAGATTAACTTTGCTGAGTAAGTAGAGATAATACAAATATTAAAAAGTACAATATGGACTAGTGGTGGCAAACTTCTAAAGAGCTTTCACTGGTGCAAATACCATGCCATAGGTTCAATGCCACAGATTCAGACTAAGGAACTGTAGTATAATTGCTCAAGTCTTTGGATCAGACCATCATAGTTGACTTGCTTAGCTCTGTTCTTCTAGTTGTGTGATGGTCAGATTGTTTAACCTATGTCCCAATTTTCTTACTTATGAAATAGGGGAAAGTGTTACCCAATGGTTAATTGAAATAATCTTAGATGCTCAGAGCAGTTCCAGACAAACACAAATTCTCGGCACATAAAATAAAATTAAACTTGATTGAGGACAGAACATGAATAAGTGGGCAAAATAGAATAAAAGGTGCTTTGTTGAAGGTAAAGAAGATATTTATATAGGATGAGTTTTTGAAAACTGTTAAACAGTAGTGCAAGGGTGCATTAGAAGTGAAGAGATCCTCATAGCTACTTTGATGTTTTTTGAGGCAACTGAGAGGAATCAGTGGGGACTCAGTGACTGCATAGGAATAGGCTCCAGGTTCTCACCCCCACCCAGCAAGGCTCTCACTGAACCACGCAGACATTTCCCTAGAAATTTCAGGACATGAGTTTTGTAGACTCTTGATTCCTGTAGGTGTATTTCAGTATAATGAAGAGATTTGTTGCCACAGTTTGCTTGTCTGGCTTTCTCCGTTTCATGATTGCTCAGATTCTGCTTACTTGGTTTACTTTTCTCTATTGCATGTTGCATTGTGATCAGATATCAGAATTTAACTTCATGCTAAGAGCTGGAGACATCCATGATCACTTCAGGGAAAGTGCCATCTAATTTAAGAAGGAGGCTGGTGGGAGTGAAGGTCATGGGAGGCAGAAGAAAGAGCAGTCGGGAGTCCTCACTGTGGAGGCCTGCACTTGAATGCCACCTGAACGTGCCACTGACTGTGTCACCACTGAGGGAAAAGTGTTCGTTTCTCATCTGTAAAGTGGGCTGACAGTACTTTCTCGGGGAACTGTGAGAGCTGAGGGAGGTAACTCCCTGCAAAGCACCTTCTGTGTGACAGGCACTTGATAAACGGTAGCTGTTATTATTAGAAAAATAAACTTGAAATAAAAAGGCCAAAAGCAAGTAGTCTGTAAGGTTGTCTGTGGTGTTCTTTGAAGCAAAGAGGGACTCACAGTGATACCCACCTATGCATAAAGTTTGCTTCATCCTTTCATCTTCGGCCAGTCTAAGCATGGTTTGCATGGTGAGCAGAATCATCATCATGAAGGGGATATTTTGAGACACTGCAGTGAGGGGGAGGGGGGGAGAGGGAAGGGGAGGAGAAGCGAATTATTCATCTTCCTCTGTGACTTTTTTCTTTGCGCCCACAACAAGCATGTCAAGGTTGCATGGAAGAGGCTGGTGAGGTACAATAGGAAGATATTTCTATTTGCTCTCCTCTACTTTAATGCCAAGCAATGGCTAGTTAGAGAAGACACTAGCTATACAGGCACCTACATCTGTAGTTAGTGGCAACTGTTTACTTGGGTAATTACTTTATCAGTCCCAGCCTCTCTCACCCAAGATTGGCCTATATGCAAGGCCTAGGAATGAAGCTCAATACTATCTATTACAGTCATGTAGAAATGAGTGATAGGAAACTGTTTCTTCAGGTAAGTATTCAGTTTGCAGAGTATGTGTAAAATGTGCTTCTGCAAATGCAAAGACAATGGAAGGGGAAGGCAAAGGTGGGAGATGAGCCAAATTAAGTGCTTTGGACTAATGGCTGTTGAGCAGGCTCATCTTGTACATAAATGGTGGTTCCTGCTAATATTATTTACTTTGACAGTAGACAGAGATATTTTTTCTTCTACCATATGGTCTCATTTGGGTTTTAGGTAGGTAGTTAAGGGGAGCATTTCCCGGGAGACAGATTGAGAGAATTCCCTTCATAACATAACTGGTTGCCAGTTCGGCCAGAATGAGCACAACAAATTCACTTGGTAGCTCTAGGATCCTGAGGTTATTTTGTACTTCATACATCACAGAATCAAAATCATGTTTAGCCAGAGACATCAACACCTCACCAGCCAGCATTCTGACCTCTCTGGGAATCCGAGGGAAAAAAAAAGAAAAGCAGCAACAACTAGAGAAAGAACAGAGTGGGTCAACAGAAAGAAAGTAGGCTACATACTACAGTGAATTTTGCTGGTTTTGGAATAGAGGGGAAAATGGGCTGTTATAAATCTACAAGAAAAGATACTGAGGTGGCTGTCAGTAGCTAGAAAAGCAGAAGCGATTTTCATTTTGATAAAAGTGAGGTAGTACTGGGAATCAAACTCAGGACCATGCTCTTGCGTTCCCAGCAGAAGAAATTTTAGTATGTTTTAAAATCAGCTTTAGTAGGGTTTTATAAATGCAGGGTCAATGATCTTTTGTTGCTACTTTCATCAGATATCACAAACTCAGGATTTACATTTTGACTTCAAGCGCTCAGAATTAGTGTGGGTGGAAGATCGAAGAGGATAGTGAAAGGAAATGAGACAGGGGTTGAGAGTTGGGCTTGATGTTATCTTCGTCTAACTATTTTTGGCATTGAAAATACGGGGAGACTTCTGCTTTTGTTAATGACAAACTAGGTAAATCTGAACAAACTTGCTGCTGAGGAAAATAAAAAGACCAGGACAAAATACTAAAGAAGAGTACTTGTAAAAGCATCAAAGAGCTCCCAGTGTGCAGAGGAATGAATTACTGAGCTGAGATTTGGAAAAGGTCAGACGGTGCAAGGTAAAGAGAAAAGGAGTCACAAGAGACAGAAAAACTGAGTTCTAACTACTTGTTCTCTCCAAAGATAGCTCTGTTCCTTTAAAAGCCGTCTCTGAATAGCATCTTCATCCTAAGGGAGGGGAGATGGTGCTATTTCCTTAACTGTGAAGAGGTAAACAACTGGCATTGTAATCATGTTGTATCACAGTTACTATTAAGAACCAACAAGCCACTGATGCTTTTGACAGAGACAGAGACAGCTTTTGTATGTCTGCATCCTCGTAGGCAGGTCACTTAAGATATACCTGCTAGTTCTACGTTGATCCACCACCAAAAACCAAACTTACATTTTCATCTGTCATATCCTTGGAGGTATAGTGGATCAGCCGCTGGACAATTGCATCATCCAAGATGTCAGAATTCAGAATGACTGAGGTCAGATGACTGTAAACATCTTCCTGAGAAAGGACAAGAGAGTCACAGGGTTTTGGATTGCAAAAATAAAGAAATGGGGTGGAGTTCAGATAAATCACACAAGCTAAGCAACATCTTTAACTTAATTCAAGTTTCTTGAACAGAATATACATTTTTAAAATCAAAATTATTAAAAAACTTTAATAGAAACTTCTTGTTCTGTTTTTCATGTCTTGATTGATGATGTGAAACTTTAAACGTTTGTAACTTCCTTTGATAGTTTATACATCATAATAGAGTTTGGAGAGGGGGAGTATATTTAATGGCATTGTAGTTCAGGTAAGCATTTCTAAAAGAGCCAATATGTATGCTTTCTTTCTCCCCCATAGTCAAAAAACCTCACTGTAAATCATGCCCGCTGGGACATGATAATTACATAAGTAACTTATGGTAAAATTTTCTTCTCCCCACAAATAAATAGCAGCAATAAAACTGTTTCACAGAGGGGGTGAGGATGGCACTAGGGAGGCACACTGTGACTTCCAAAGAGGCTGCTATGGTGTGAAACTGGATCCCTGGGGGAGGGGCAGGCCCTTGTTTCACGCATGCTTTGCTGAGAGAAAGTGGTGAGTCCTGTTTGGCAGAGCTGCAGCTCCAAGCATCATGTGGCTGCACCAGACTCAGGAGCGAGTCCTTCTAATGCAGAGGGCAACACGTCTTCTGCAGAAACCCACGTTCTGAACCCTCTGCAGCCTCAGGCGTGTACCTCTGGGTACTGCACTAGTGTTTGGAGTAGGAAATAGCTTTCTTTGCGCTATTACTTGGCTGTTGAAAATAATTTTAGCATTGTTGTCTTCCCTGTAAATACCTTCTGAACTTGTCTAATAGGCTCCCGGTGTTTCTCCTGCCCCTTATCTTTTCTCTGTCTTTTAGGACAGTTTTCTCAGCAAGGCTCACACTTATGAGGCCCTTTACCAGTCTCTTGGAACTGAGCCAGGCCCTGAACCTGGAATGTCTCACTGACGCTCCCAGGAAGCCTGTGTGGTAGGTATCATTAACATACCTTCTTTAGAAATGAGGAAGTTGAGTCACAGAGGGTGAAATGTGCTGTGAAGTGGTGATGTTGTACTTTGGACCTACTGGTTTGTACCTCATCCAACATGTTTACCTATTCTTCATTTGGGCTCTTTCTGGTCATTGATGTGACCCCCATAAAAATAGTTTTAGGTGCTCATCTCTCATACATATACTTTGGTCACTTTAGAAACTCTCCTCCAGCACTTCTGGAGTCCAGAGATCATTCTCCAATCCCTTTGCAGTGTTTGTGAAATAGTGCTATATGGGACAGTTACTAGTCCCTCAGAGATTAATGTAACAGTTGTCAATTCCACCCACATGTGAGGTTCATTTCCATGAGCTTTGACTGTCCAGGCTCATCACAGATGAATCACCGAGAGTTCCTGGCCTTCAGTTAGAGTTTCCCTAAAACTCTCTCAGGGATTGTAATGCAAATGAAGAACCATGGAATTAAGAGAGGAAGGTAAGGCTCCACTCTTCAGAGGGGGCAGTGATGAATAGTTACTAAGTGTGATTATTTCAGTCCTATTGTCCTATGTTTGGACATAGTCCTGCTGTTCTTACCGGGGCAAGTCATAGAAGTTCTCTGTACTTCATTTTTCTCAGCTGTCAGATGGAAACAGTGAAATCCATTTCATCAAGTAGTTGTAAGGAGAGTGTATTATTTAATGCGCTATTGTTTGAAAACATTTAGCACTTCCTTTCCTAGAAAAGTGTTCAATGAAAGGCCTTAACTAAGTGGCCAAAGTCTGAAAAGCCTTCAATTTTCAGACAAATTTTCTAGTGAAATTGCTTTAGAATTAAGGATAAGAAACATTTGGAGATTTTCATAAGACCCTCAAATTACAAAGGGGGAATTGCCAACTCAAAAGAGGGTAAGTACAACATCTCCCTCTTTCTACATCTTTTCATGTATGGTCACTAATGAAAACATCTAGAAGTTGACACCATGATCATTTCAGTACCTACTTCACTTCCATTATATTTTACAAAAGAATTATCTGAAAAATCTAGTGCCATGCAAGAATTAGGGGAAAAAGGAGAAGGCTGAGGCAAAGGAGAGTGTATATGAAATTTTGGACTAGAAAAACTGAATGGAAACAATATTTTTCCATGTTTGCCCTACCCTGCTGATAACATCTTTATGCAGCATCCCAAGAGTCAGGTTAATATCTCCAAATATTTCTAAGATGCACAGAAAAAGAAGAATTAAACTATGCATTAAAAATACCCTTTTGTTAATTGCTTTGCTATGGTCATGGATAGCTCCTATGCACTCTGTTCCCATTCTTCATCCTTTCTCTCCTTGACTACTTGCTCTTTGATGGCAAAAATTGTGTCATTCATATTTCGTGTCCCTGATATGCTTGAAATTAGCAAATGCTCAGGAGCTATTTTGAGACTTGAATTCAATGCAGAACAGAAGATAAACAGTGGTAGATTCCTATAGGTCCCTCCAATAAGTGGACATTGCCTTCTATATCCTCTCCAGTGAGGGTTGGCTCATACAGTAGTGGCTGAATTCCTTAGTCTTATCATCTCATTTTTGTTATTTTTGAGACAGGACTTAATTACATAACCCAGCCTGCCCTTAAACTCAAAATGATCCTTCTGCTTCAACCTCCCAAAATCTGGGATAGGCGTGGACTACCACACCTGGCTACATTCCCTACGCTTAATTTGAGCATCAGAAGACTATGATGAAACACAGCTCTTTAGCATCCATTTTTCTTCCCTCAACAGTTCTCTGGTCCTTTTTCCCCTACACCCTCTTTCTTTCTATTTTCCTGTATCTGTCAGGTCTTTCTTCTTGGTTCCATGCTTATGATACCTTGATTTTTGCTAAGAAAAACCTAAGCATTTCTACTTGCACTTTCTAGGGATATATGATTTTGGATTAGATACTAGAAAACTAAAAAACAAATGGAGTAAAAAGAAAAAACTGAGCAATTTCAAGTCACTTGGCAAGTTGATAGAAGGAAACTTAGAAGTAGAGATTTTCCATGAGTCTCCAAATCCAAAAACATACCCTATTAATACAGTCTTTTTGGCCAGCAGCAAGAGAAAACATTACCAAATGATTTTTTCTAATGTTAAAAATGAGAACCTCATTTTCTTTGATATGTAGCTGCTTCTCTTCAGGTAGATTATAAATTTTTTTTTTTTTTTGAGACAGGGTCTCGCTTTGTAGTTCAGGCTGGCCCTGAACTCAGATTATAAAATTTTAAAGCAAGTAAATCATAATTACACCTCCAGGTTTCAGTCTATCATTTGGCCTTTGTAATCAGCTGGACTTTATTATTTTGAAATAAAAAGATAGTAGAGGGGAATAACCTTTCTTTAGCTAATGGGTCCATAAAATCTTGGAGGTATACAGATCTCCCATCGTGACACTCCAAACCCCAGGCCTGGCATGTCCTGAGGTCACAAAATACACTACAGAGCCCTTATTCCTCAAGATCCAGTGCTACTTACCGAGGGGTTCCTCCATGCTGTGAGCTGTTTTATCTGTTTCAGTTTTTCTGAGAGACAGCAATTAAGTATCAGAAAGAATAAGGCTAAAAAAAAATCAAAGAAGCAGTCTGGCAAGTTTGTCTTACAATGTTCACGTAATGTTTCCTAAAGGAAAATCCATTCTTCGCTTGATTGGTGTAGTGATGTGGAAGATTTCGTTGATGGTTCACTGGTGAGAAGAACAAAGCTATATTCTACCACCATGACTTTTTTTTTTGAGACAGGGTCTCGCTTTGTAGTTCAGACTGGCCCTGAGCTCACTATGTAGCCCAGGCAAGCCTCGAACTCAGCAATCCTCCTGCCTCTGCTTCCCGAGTGCTGGGATTACAGGCATGAGCCACCATGCCCGGCACCACCATGACATTTTAAAACTTATTCTGAACTTCTGCTGACCAGCAAAATGGCTGCATCCCTCAAGTAAATCCTTTTGGTGGAGAATAGAGCCCTTGAGAAGGAAGAATTAGAGACTAGGACTTAAACCATTATTGTAGACCAAAGGAGCTCTCCCTAAACTTGGGCCCATTGATGAGAAATGTGAGGATGGTCTTCAGTGGTCACTTTACTGGCCTGATGTTGGTAAAGCCTTTAAGTGGCCTTCTTGTTGTTCTATTTGGTAAAAGTCAGCCATGAACTGGGCATGCTCAGTGGATAGAATGCTTGCTGGGGGCAGTTGAATGGAATGTTTAACTGACACAGCAGGTAACCCTGTTCCTCTCTGCCTCTCTCCCCATCAATTCCTCATGACTTGCTCAGGATCTTGTCATCGCTCCAGGCATGGACTTTCACTGATTTTTATTCTCTTTATTTGGTTCCCAATGGTTTTTTTAAGCCAGACTTCCTGGGCACAGTGCTCTCAATTGCCAGCACGTACCTAAATGTGATCCCTAGTGCCTTTTCACCCAAAATCTATATGATCACAGTTTCTTATATATGTTAATATGGCACATAATAGATGGTGGGTACTAATATTCTCTAGTGCTGAATGTAAAGGGGGCTGAGGAGAGGGGCTCATGACGATTCTCAACTACTATCGGTTGTCTATCTCCCCATCATTAACAAAATTTATCTGAGAGTCAAAGACCAAAAGCTTACATCTGAACCTTTAAATTCATCATCCTCTTCACAGACAGAAAGTTTGGTTCTCAGCAGGCTGGTGGGTAAAAATAGTCTCAGCTCCCCAAGTCAGCCTCACTTCTGATTCTCCACAAGTGCTTTATCATAGGAGTCACCTGGTATTTTCATTTAAAATGTCAAACACCAGGCCTGGTGGGTGAGAATGAGGGAGCAGGAATCTGTATTTTTAATGAGTTCTCCTGGTGAGTCTTCTGTTTATTAAAATCTGAGAACCGCCAGTCAAACTCCTTGCTCAATCAGGGACCAGTGAAGAAGCGAGCATTTAGCATTTAACTGAGGGTGTTTGCTCTTGGTGACAAGAATAGCACCCAGATTTACTCATCGTTGAATGGTCTGAGAATTGGTGATTCAGAGTGGTATAGGGTGATTAGCGAACCCCAAGACTCATGGTGCCTAAGGAAAAAATATGACAGAAATAGGATCCTAAAGAACAATAGGCAGTAAGATTAATCATAAGAAATGTAGCTACTTAGGTAATTGTTAACAGTTATTTTTTTGTGAATGACAATAAGTAATGTTTTTGCAAATCTGTAATGTTTTTTTCTATGTAGTTTATCAATTTAAAGGTTATCAAATAATTTTCCATTATTTTCATTGAACATATACAGTATTAAACTACTATGAAAAAATATATTCAAAATAATTTTACCCCAGGCCAGGATTTGTGTATGAAATAAAAAGAAAAAAAAAAGAAATAGCAAGAGACTTGGAGATCAGAAACTCTAATTGTATCTACATTTTGCTTCATACTAGTTGCATTTCTTTGGGAAAATCAACTGTGTTTGATTTCTCAAATATACAGAAAGTGAGGGGATCCAGTTAGTTGGCCCAAGGACCATTTGCTATTCCAAGTAATTTTTGTTTTTACAGTCTTGGTAATTCCAAAGCCATTTAAAAGTGAAGTTCTGCATTGAAACATTTGGTGTTTCTTAAGGAATTTCTCATGCTTTTCCTCATACAATCCAGCATGAAATTGTCTTTCCTGCATGAACCCCAGCAGTCAGTAATACAGGGAGAAGAATGTGAATGGCAGGCATTGAAAGCAAGCAGCCATCTTTGTGGACAATGAAGAAAGGAAATTAAATGTAGCTTAATTCAGTGACTGTGCTTCAATTAATGTTTCTTGATTAAAAATCCTCCAGAGATATTAACTAGGAGTTGCTAATTTGAAACATGTGAAAACTGCAGTTACTTTTCTGTATATCATTAAGCATTCTGCATTTTAAAATTGACAACATAGTTTTAAAGGTATCCCTTTAGAAATTCAGAAAGAGTTTAAGAATTTAATCTCTCCGGAATTTTCAGATGACTTATATGATGTTTTAATTCTCAAGTGCCAAATAATTCAAGCCCCTGCGGATGAAGAAGTAAGTTACTTGCAAATTGTTTCTTGCAGCCTGTAAAGGAGGCATATCTGACTTTACTGACAGCTTCCCAGCATAGAGTCCTGTCTGCTTCTGTGATTTGAGGTAGGGGGAGAAACCACTGAAATCCTTTACCTCAGAAGACCTTTTCTTGGGTTTTATCTTCTCAGAAATTGGCTTTCTTCTCTCTGGAACTCATTAGACCTTGACCACAGATTTTAAGACTAGTTTTTAACTTTCAGTCACCTCTTGTACTCTCAGATCATAATTGGGAAAAATTAACATCATCTTTTCATGAAGAATCCATCTTTAGTGGCAGCAAAAGAATTTGCATGCTTTCCTTTTCTCAACCTTTTATAATGAATGATTTGGGACTTGTAACTGCCTAAGGAAGTGAATCATACACAAAACATCATCAGAATCATATTTTTAAGTAGTAAAGGACAATTGGATTGATTTTCAATGATTATTTTACACTTAAGAACAATTTTATCATTAGACTTTTTATAAGGAAATAATCATGTCTTTGTGGTCTTTTTGATTACTTTTACAGTGTTAAAATTCTTTTCTGATTCGTAATTTCAGTGGTCTGTGGAAAAGCTATAAAGTAGATATTTTGATGCTAAACATGAAAGACTTCTAGATTCCTAAACTTTTTCAATGAGTCTTATGAAAGCAATTTATTAAGTGAAAATATTCAAACACATTCTCAACAAGAAGTGATAACACAGTATTAGATAAAATTTCAAATAAAATTTCTGGCTACCAATATCATTAAAATATAAATGGGAGTTTTTGTTGGAAAAGAGGCAAATTACAAAACCATAATATGAATCTAGGATGGAAAGATACCTTGTAACATTAACAGATGGTCTTAGAGTTAGTATTCATTACCTTCATCTACTTCAGTAGCCAGTGATGGGGCGGAAGATCAAGAAAGTAAAAAGCTGGGGCACATTTCACACTTGGTGTTTTCTAAAGCCGGAAAATAAAGATATTCATGAATAAATATTAGAAGTATTTAGTAGCAAAGTTATCTAAGCCTTAGTTACATCATCTGTAAGATGGATAGATGTATAGATTAAATGAGTAACATAAAGAAAAGACATTGCACCAAGTTAGCATTGTTACTGTTGTTCACTGTTTTTGTTGTTCTTTCGTACTTGAAACAACTGAAAAACAGACCAATAAGACCACGTCATCTCAGTAACATTCTGCTTACTGAAATCTTCAGCTTCTGGTTTCTGATTTGTTTTTAGACATCGTCTTGCTATATAGTTCAGGGACCTGCCTTGAACACAAAGTGATTCCCTTGACTCAGCCTCCGGTGCTGGGATTATAGGCATGAACTATCACACCTGGCCTGGTTTCTGATTTTTAAGAGCGTGTATTCTTTCATAATTCTATGGAATAATTATATTTTTCCTGTGATAAGAATAACTGATTGATAGTTAATCAGCTGTTAATTCTTAAGCATTTCTCTTTTGAACTGCCTTTTATAAAATATGTAATTAAAAAAATCCTCATTGCTTCTTGACATTATACTAATTCTACAAAAACAAATACACTAAGCACTCTCCCTTGCTTTTTACAACTGTGTGTTATCCAAAATTAAATTAATTCTAAGCAACATAGGTCTTTGCAAAATTTTAATTCTTAAGGAGTAATTCTTCTTAAAAACTCCATTCCGTCATTTAAGGATTCTGAATGTGATATGAATAACTCTGTGCATGTCCTCTACCATCATCAGCATATTTGTAGTGAGGCAAAGCAGTTCAGAAAGCTCACCGATGGAAGGCTTCACGAGGAAAAATATGTAAAAATAATACTTGGTATATGGGAAGTTTCAGGGAGATCCCTTGGGAGGATTCCACTCAAACTATGTGTATACTTTACAGATTCTTGTTTAAAAGGTTAAGTTACAATGGGGACGTGATGAATTGCACATACTTCAAATATAAGAGTTGAAAAGTTTTGAGATGTAAGCATTTATGAAAGTACCCTGATAGTCA
>PVIC010036431.1:0-18586 GCA_004025085.1 Thryonomys swinderianus
AAAGAAAAAGAAAAAACATGGCAGATAATAAATTGTCTGCTAGAAAATTAAACAAAAATCAAAATGTTTTTGGTAAAAAAAAAAAAAAGGAAAAAGGACCTGACATCTTCAAGTGGTGGTTTTTCTGAGAATGTGGAATTTCCCACTTAGAAATAAAAATTCTTCTTCAGCAGGACCAATCAGCCAGTGTGTTTTTAATTGTGCTGAGCTCTATCTTTCAACACTTCTGAACAAGCTAAGTGGGATGTTGCTCATTTCAGATAAAAGTCACTGAAATTGGCTTCTATGGAAAGAATAAACACTTCATTGGATGCAATAATGAAATATGTCACTTTAAATAAATGGCCTAGCTGAAATGGTCATAAACGGAAGCACTTTAGTGCAGACCAGTTTAGCTGTCTTCTCCACTGCCAGTCATCTGCCTGTGCCTTCCAACTGATTCAAAGAAAATCACTTTCCAGTCAGTTTGGCTTCATAGAGACTTTCTTAAACATGCTTACCATTTACTATTCAATGAGTGTTCTATATAAATTAGAAACAAACACACTGAAAAGCACAAGGCCAATGTGATTAAAGGTTATATATCTTAAGTTCTGTTTTTTAATCAGGCTTGTTCTACTTATGAATAAATGAATTAGCAAAAATAATTTGTATTGTATCTCTAGGTGTGAATATAGACTGCAGTAAGACAATTATCTCATCAAACTGCATTTGGTTGATGGTTATAAGAGAAAGAAACTGTCTCCAGAAAAATGATTGTGAAGGTGCTTTTTCCTGTTTGTGAAAAGCTGAGGCCAGGATAACCAAGAAGAAGGTAGGTTTTGGAGCAGACACATTTGAGTGAGAACGCACAGTGGTTCCCGGGAAAGCTGAAAAAGAAGATTTATTATTATCAAACCACAATTCCTTTGTCTGGCCTCTCAGTGGTTTCACTGACATGCTTTGGGATCTTTGCCCTGCTCCCTGCATCTGGAGATCTCTTTCTTCAATTATCCATGTGGCTGCTTTGTTCACCTCATTCAAGTAATTGCTTGAATATGACCTCCATAATGGAATCCTTATATCCATCTGATTCATATTTCAGCCGTCACCCTGACTGAAATGCCCAAGTCTTCTGTTTGTTTATTTTTGCATAGTAAGTGCCATCTGGGTTTTTTTTAGTTTTTTTTTTTTTTGAGGCAGTTCTCACTTTGTAGTTCAGAATGGCTCTGAGGTCACTATGTAAACCAGGCTAGTCTTGAACTCATGGCAGTGCACCTGACTCTACCTCCTGAGTGCTGGGAATCACAGGTGTGAGCCACCACACCAGGCTTTTAAGTGTCATCTTCTGAGATATTTTATTGTATATTTCTTTTGCTTAAACATTAATTGATTTTCTGCTCTAATGTATAATCTCCACTATCCTAGTACCTATAATTGTACCAGACAAATGGTTGTCCAAAACAATATTTGAGTGTGAATAAATAAAAGCACCTGCTAGTCTCTGGCATATTATTGGTTCAGTAGGGTGTTACTTTCCTTTCTTTCCCTTTCCTTTAAGCAAATAAATCTAAACACAGATTCTTGCCCAAGTCTTTTATATTATTATAATGCTATATGTATAAATTCAATGACTGACAAAACTGAGTCCTGAATGTTTCCATAATTTTATAAAGTAAGTAGAGTCATTTACCAGATTAAAAAATATCACTGTCTGTAATAAGCCTTCTGAAATGTAATAATCCATTGCTTAAAATTTCCTAGAGAGGAAATGCATTAATTCCCACAACCATTTACTTAACATCTAACCTGATCTAGCATTTATCTCAATATGATTCTATCCTATTTGCATTGATTGACTTTTTTGTCCGGCTGATTTCCAATAAGTTGTAGATGGCACCTTAGTCTTATCTAGTCCTCTTTCCATCTTTCCTATGAACTTATATAAGGGAGTTATTCTTTAAATACAGAGGTAGATGCTTCCCTAATTTTATTTCTTTAAAATTAGGCACCTGTTGAAGTTGGGTTCTCCATGAAGCAGCCAACTAGATGGAGATAAGATGGCAAATGGCTTACTAGGTAGCAACACCTGAGAAAGATGAGAACTGAAGCACAACTGGCTCGAAAGAGCTGGCATTCTGAGATATGTATACAAGTATGTCTACCATGGAGAGCTAGAAGGCAAAGTTTATGCAGATGGAGAGTCCTTTGGGCAGACATGACGGATCCTCTACTACTGAACCAAGCTTAGCTCCTAACGTGAGGAACATCCTCTCTAAGCGCCAGAGATTCACTAGCAATCTGTTTTAAGCTAGCTTCTCTAGATGGAGGCTATGAGCAGTGCAAGAGACCGTCAGTCACAGCATTATAACGTACACTGTGCCACCCCACCCAAGCTCCTCAGCACTTAGCCTTTCTTATCTATGTGTGCCAAGGATTCTTTGCACAACCTGGGCCACACTGCATGGCATCTACCAGATGGTTGGTCAGTATGCTTGACAGAGCAGGTGGATGAGGAGTTCATACCCTCAGTTAGTGGAAGACAATTGGAGGGAAAATATACAAATTCTTCCCTCATCAGATGGAACAACTACCACATGTTCTATAAAGTCTTCTCAGAATAAAGTCAAAACTGCACTGTTAATCTGCTCATGGATGCACTCTGTTCCTTACAACATCTCTTTACTCCATTCTGAGTAATCTTGGGATCATCTCCCAAAAAAGTTAGTTGAACTCAAATATTGTCTCACGGTCTGCTCTCCTGGGAAGTGCAACCAAAGACAGGTATCTAGCAATTTACATGATGTATGAACCCTGCCCAAAGATTAATGACTGTTAGTCAGGAAACCTGGAAGATGCTGAGTAGTTGGTCCTGATAATCTCAGAGAGATCAAGTAACTTGAAGAAATTTTTATTTAACCAACTGATGAAAGAGCTAGAAGTAAAACCTAAGGGTTCATGTGTTGCAGTTTTAGATGACTTCTAATCATGTGCTCTTTATATAAATATCCTGTGTTTCTTTGAAATAGAACAAGCCACTCTCCACTTAATTGCTATAATACCACTATTTCATGGCTTTGAATTTAAAAGTACTTCCTTTTATTTCATTCCATCTTTTCAGTAAGCCTGACAAAGAGGAAGAGATTTGGGCTCAATTTTACTATGAACAAATTGAGGTTTAGAGAATTTACATGTTGGCCGGAAATTTAACTCAGTTGTTCCGTCCCCTGCCTAGCAAGCACAAGGTCTCTGCTTCGACCCCCAGTAACCACATACAATACTGGGTGTAGTGACTCATGCCCACCAGCCATCAGTACCACATACCACAGTGCCAGGTGTGGTGGCTCACGCCTGTAATCCCAGCATTCAGGAGGCAGAGACAGGAGGATTGCTGAGTTTGAGGCTTGCGTGGGCTCCATAGTGAGCTCAGGGCTAGCCTGAACTACAAAGTGAGACCCTGTCTCAAAGAGAAAGAGAGAGAGAGAGAGAGAGAGAGAGAGAGAGAGAGAGAGAGAGAGAGAGACTTTAAATGTCTTTATTTCCTTTTAGTTAAATTGCTATTACCTGGAAGAATAGGCTTCAGATTGAGGTTTTATTGTTCTAAATACAATCTGCTTGGACTTTTTTCAAATCTACACAGGCACAAGCAATCATTTCCCTTCTTCCCTTTTTTCTAATTATCATTCTCAATATATTTGATCTGTGTATGCATATTTTGATATTACTATACTTACATACTGCTAATCTCTACATAGTATACATTAATAGAATGAAGAAACCTCCAAAGTAATATAAAGTAATGTTATTATCTTTATCACTTTCTATCAAAACTTTGTGCCAAGCTACTAATAGAAAAGTGATTTCCATATTTACTTTGCTCCTGTATTACCTTTACTTTCTTATTAAGCTTGAATTCAGGGAAAAAGAAGTGAAATACACACCTAATGAAATGTTATTTGAATAATCTAGATACTGGAAAAGAATTCTCTAAAAAGTCCTATTGTATAGAGAAAAGCCATAATTATCTAGTGAGTACAATTATAAATAACAGCAAGAATTTTGAAGTGTTCTCTCTAGAGATCTTTTCACCTCATTTTCAATTCCAATTAGGTTGGAATCACATAGAATTAAGTATCTGCTGTGTATGAACTTAGAGGGTAAAACTAAAGAACATTGAACTTTATTTTCAATGGAAAATATTTAATTCCAAATTTTAACAGTGGAAATTAAATCTGGTTGTTTTCTTCAGAACACAATGAGGAGGAGAGATAAGTAGGGCAAATGCGAAGACACAGTGAGGAACACAAAAGAGGTCAATCTCGTGGATTCAAAGGAGCAGGACAACTCTGACTATAGACGCTGTTCATTGGGATCCTCATGGTGCAGAGGCCAGCTAGAGTTACGTCATTGGTACCTGGCCCTGGAGACAGACATCACAAATAAGGAGAGGTTTCCTCTGACTGTTTAGACATCCTCCCTGAAAGTTGACAACATGAAAAAATCCCAAGTCTGAAGTCCTTCCAAAGAAACAGACCTTCTTTGAAAAAAAGCCAAGAAAAATCTATGAGAACAAGAATGTTCCATCCCCTTGAAAAAGCCAGTTTTCTATGAGCAGTTCCAAGTCATTTGAGACCACCAGTGCTTCTCTGGAAAACAAATGAAAAAAAATGTAGCTGAGCTGACTAAGGTGAAAGAACCAGTGGGTCCCCAGAATGGTCCTTGTGTCCTCACTGGCCTGACTGAAACTACCTGAGTCTGAGTCCTTGCCTGAAGCCCACATTGCTGGTTTTAGACCTTTGAGTTATAGCTCTGCATCCATCTTCCAGAAATCCAAACTGGGGCAGATCCCAAGGCACCTCTAGCCCTGCAAACCTGGTACCTGCCTAGCATGCTTGCCTACCTAATGTCCTAATCCTCTGATATCCTCTTTGGGATTCCAGGACAATCCATAATAAAAACAGACATTAAAATCGAGCAAAGGATCACTCATCAAACTATAATAACTGTTTTTGTATTTCAAGTCCACCATTTCTTTATGCAGTCATAGACTGCTTCTTGAGTTGATGCAGAAGTATGTAAAGATTTTCTCAGAGCAAGAAATATTAGCAAAGGCTCAGAATTGCCTCTCTGAATCAGCTCCTCCTCAGTAAGTAGGACTTCAGGAGGATAAGTTTCTGCATGGAGAAGACAGTACATCTGCCAAAGGCTGTTTATGTTCAAAGCTGTCTCAAAGCTCTTTCTTACTTGGCAACAAAAATTGCTTCCAAAACCTGACCATAGCTTTCAGGAAAAGCAGGATTTACTTGCACAAAAAATCCAAATAACAGCAATCTACAAATTTTAACCACTTCAATTACATCACCATCTAGACACTATCACTAGAGTATAGATATGGCCCAAGTTATTTTTTCAGAGTAGTTTATACATTCGTGTGGAACCCTAGAATGTTCTGCATTATATCTACATCACTAGGGAAGTTTATCAGGAACAATAGCAATAATTTTATAAAGAAAGCAATGATTATGTTAGTTAAATAGTTTGTCATAATTTGATGAAAATATAATCAAGCCTTTTCCCTTAATACTATAGTTGATGGAAGAAACTTCTGTCAGATAGATTTTCTGGGATATCAATACAGAAAAATGAGCTTCTACAAGAGTATTACAAATCTTCACATCACTCTGTATATTCTGCCTGTGTTTACTATGCTGTATAGAATAGGATCCTTTAAATGGGTAAAACCAATAAATCAATGATATAGCTTCCAGTGTGGGTGTGGTAGTAGAAGTTTTTAAATCCAGCACCTTGCAAGGCTGAGGCAGGATGCTAACAAGTTCAAGCCAAGTTTGGGCAATTTAGAGAAACGTGCCTCAAAATAAAAAGTTTAAAAATATTTAGTGGAGATTTAGCTCAATGGTTCCAGTGCCTGCCTAGCAAGTACAAGGTCCCTGGTTCAATCCCTGGTCACCACATACCATAGTGCTGGTTGTGGTGACTCAAGCCTATAATCCCAGCACTTGGGGGGCAGAGGCAGGAGGACTGCTGAGTTCAAGGCTTGCCTGGGCTACAATAGTGAACTCAGGGCCAGGCTGAACTACAAAGCAAGACCCTGTCTCACAAAAAAAAAAAAAAAAAAAAAAAAAAAAAAAAAAAAAAAAAAAAAAAAAAAAGTTAGTGGATCTAGCTCTCTGGGAACTACCTGTATTCTACCCTAAGTAACACAATCAGTCAATCTAGAGCTTCAGTAAAGAAATTAACATATACAAACACACACTCATACACACACAAATTCCCATAGTGGGGTAATAGTTTTGATAGTAACTGAACCTGTGAAATGATACCTGTTTTGTGTCTATCTAATCATTTGAGATAAAAAGTGATAAAATCTGTTCAAATCCATGAAGACATCAGAAATTTTTATAATTGGGCCAATCCCCGCTTTCTTCCCTCAAGGTAGGACCAGTTACTCTTATCCATATCTAAACAATATTTTCTAGTGTCTTCAGATACTTATGAGTTTGTATTGCAGTGGTTCTGTTTTGAATGAGAAGCTGTGACCTCTCAACTTCATTTGCCCAGTGAAAATGCTCCAAACAATAAAATAATTTGTAATATATTCTCTTTTTCAGCAGAATGCTAATTTTGAAAATCAAACTACCAATCTACCAGAGGCAAAAGTTTTTAACCATTAAGCTCTGGTATTAACATGTTATAGGAAACACTGAAGAATCAGCAGAAACTTTATTTAGCTCAACAGGAAAAAACACTAATATTTGGACATCTCGTCATATTTAATTTTAGTTTCCTAACACGTGGGCAATTTTGCTTTATTTCTCAACACTCAAAAAAGAGATCAGCAATTACCTTAGCCAAACGTTGTTTTTGTGAAAGGTTATTTTGATGGTAAAATTGTTAAAAATAGTCTTGCTTTCAGAACTGGAAAAGGAAAAAGCTTTTATCAATCTTACAAAACAGTTGAATTACTGAGTCAAAATTTCAATGCAGTGTTAGACCTTTAAAAACTCTAGATTTTAAAAAATCTGTTTGAAATAGAAAAGACAAACAAAAACAACCCCAAATGAACAATGGATATGTGTACTTCATGAGTTTAAAAAAACTCAGTTAACAGTGTTTTTGTTAATCTTTCCTTTTTAAAATGTCCATGAATTCAATAGCTTTTAAAAACACTAGCATTTCTTTTGTACATTCACTAGTAGGGTTAAATATACTTATTAATGCAGTTATCCTCTTTGACTACTAAAGTTTCCATTTCTCCACTAGAAATATAAACCATAATTATAGGATCAAACAGAAATGGAAACTATAACTCTGGTTCTATTCAGGTCTTACAATAGTTCAAGGGAGATGGGAGAAAGGATTAACATCTGATAAGCTACTTCAATGTTATCAAAATGGAGTATAAATTATATAGAAATGAAAATGTCAAAGTACCAAACTTTTAGGACAAAGGAGGAGAAAACCTTAACAAACTATGACCAGGAAAGAGTTCATTGAAAAGATACCAAAAAGCAGGACACATAGTTTGCTCTTTTTAAAAAATAAACTGTACTTCATTGAAATTAATTTTTTTGCCCTTAAAAGCACCCCAAATGGAATGAAAAGTTAAAGAAAATATTTATACATATTCAACAAATGCATGTTATAATTTATCAAAAATGATTTGTATTTACAATATGTGAAATATTGTCACAGTTTAACATTTAGAATGCAATCTTATTAAAATAAGAACAAAGGACTGAAAAAGATATTTTACTAAAGAGATTATAAAGGTAGAAAATGTAAACATAAAAATATTTCAAAAATAAAAAAAAATTAGAACCATGTGATACTATTATAGGCCTAACAGAAGCATTACAGTTTTTAAAAAAACAGAATACTCAGTGCTACAGAAGATTATACATGAAACTCTCAGATATTGTTGATGCCAGTGGTATAGCCACCATGGAACTCTTGAGTGCTTACCCAAGAGAAATAAAGACTTGTCATCAAATATTTTAGCAGCTCTAATCTCAATCCCTTTGAACAGGTAAATGAGCAAGCTACAGAACATACCGAGGAACAAACCACTGATAAACACAGCATCACAGATAATTCTTGAAGTCATTTTGCTGGCTAAGAAAGCTGATCACAAAAGATTACATAATATATGAATGAGTCTTTTTATATCATGTTCTCAAAAACTCCAAACTATTATGATAGAGAACACATCAGTGATTGCCAGAGTGTTAGATTATAAAAAAGTGGGCTATTATGTGGTGATAAAACAATTCTATCTTCCAGTGGTGGTGCCAGCCACCCAAATCTGTACATACGCTAAAATTAACAGGCCTATATATAAAAATAAAAGTCGATTTGTTTCATGATTAATTTAAAAATATAATTTTATATAAATGTAACAAGTAAGGATCTAAAAATACTATTAATTATCAGATCACCTAGAAAACCAGGAGGGATGATTCTGTGGTTGTCAACGAACAAAATTATTTTCACCAATCTCTTTGACTTTTCTATGGCAAAAGAGGCTTACCCCTGCAAAGGACAAATCAGGTGACAATGATGATCTCATCATCAGGTGTTTAATCTTAGCAGGACACAATGCTGTATATATACCCCAGATACGCAAGGGACTGAGCAAGAGGATTCCTTGAACTCACAAATTCTAGACTAGCCTGGGCCTAGTATTCAAGTGATATTTCATCTCAAATATATATGTATATGTATATATATGTATATGTATATGTGTGTATATATGTATATGTGTGTATATGTGTGTGTGTGTGTGTATATATATATATGTATATTCAAAATAATCCAGAGAAACCTGTAGAGTTAAGCTTTCCATTGTATAGTGGAGAACATTAGAACATGGAGATTTTATGGCCTAAGGTCTTAGCTAATGAGTGACTAACTTCATATTCAAATCAAGGCAGTCTAGCTACAGAGTCTGTGATTTTGACCATGATAGTACACTATTTTTTATACATTCACCTTAAAAATAAAAGAACTCAATCTACATCTTTGGCTGAGCTTTATATAAACATACAAAAAGAATGTATTTGATATAGCGTCCCTATCTAAAAGAGAGACCATCTGCCATCTTTGAATGACTGACATTGGTGAGCTCTCAAAACAATTTGTCTTAGAGATAGAAAAATATTTTATATTTTTATCCTATTATTTTGTGAAGAAACTACATAAATATCAGTCAGCAGTTCATATGAATGGACTCTGAATCAAAGTCAGAATTGACTAATTTTTCTGTTTTAGTTGAATAAAGAAAAGATGTATCAATATTAGACCTGTTTAATTTATTTAGGCTATTATTACAACTGAATAATAACACTGAGTAGGATATTTAATATCTACACTCGAAACAATGGGTTATAGAAAAAGTATAATTCACTTTTTATATTGAACTTCCTCCCTAATTTTTCAGTGGCTACTGAAATTATTTGCATCTTGTTGCTCTTCAACAGGTCAAACACAAAGTGTTTTCTCCCTGCTTAGCATTCCAAAAATAATAAAGAGAAATACAAAGGCTAAAACCACTACCAAAATAAATCTGTCATACTCTTCCAGAGAGGAAAAAAAAATTTGCAATTGTAGATTTCCACAAAATGGTATATAGTTCAGTCTCTCCAATGTCCCAGAAAAAAAAATGGAGCCAAACAGCTTATCTGAAATAACAGAGAACTTAAAAAATGATAGGAATTTAGTGTCAAAATGAAGTTAAAAAAATAAAAGTAAGAAAAAACAAAATGCACCAGCCTCCCACACATAAACAACAGACAAGGCAGGTCAGACTTGCAGCTGAATGACAAATTGGCAAAGTCAATCAAGTACATTTCAGCAAAGGCTCTGAATGACTCATCCACTTGGCGGGTAATAGAGGTAGATTGCACCCTCTCTCTTTAAGTGAAGAAAGAACAATAGAATGACGTTAGCATATTGGGTCTATCTGAATATATCAATATGCTTATATATTTACATATTTGGTATAACCAACCTAACAAAGGAAATTCTATCAGGCCTGCTTTCTTTATGCATCCTGGGCTGATATGAATACAGGGAAATACCTAGTTTCTACCACCCCCCCCCCAAAAAAGCGGCCACTGAGGTAAACCTGAGAAAATATGCCTCCTACCCTCCCCCTCTCAGTGGCCTCCCATGTTCTATCACCCTTTGAATCAGACTCAATTAAAACAGGCCAGTTTAGCCAGCTACGATAAAAAAAAAAAAGGATAGCCTGTTCTATAAATTCATGTCTGGAAAGAAGAAACAATGTAAAAGCAATTTCATTTGACAAGCCTATTTTTAACTGGAATGTAGTATTACAGAATATTTAAAATGATGGAGCTTACTGCAGCAAAGCTGAAATATTAAAATCATTAGCCTGCTACAGGAATTTGATTATACAATGTTTATTAATCAGGATTATCAACGAAGGATGAAAAGGTTTCAACTAAATGCTTCCTTCTCATAACAGCTCCCAGCTTTTTTCATTATACATATATTTTCAATATATCCCTAGAAACAGTGTAATACATTTCCATTTATTTTTTTATAATTCAACCTTTTGAATTCTTTTTTCCCCCCTACAGCAGTGAACAGAGCACTGGAAGAATAGAAAACCCAGTTCCTGTTTTTTGAGCCCCCGTCTATAGAACATCAGAGAGCACCTTCCTGAAGTCCTCCACCCGAGGTGGCAGGCAGGATCCTGAGTCGTCTCTCCCTCCCACAACTCTGCATTATTGAAACCCACTTGGCAGCTGGGGGATTATTTTTTCATGCTGAGTTTCAGAAGCACCATGGGACTGTGCTACTTCCTCCTGGATCCACATCAAACCCTTGAGAAGCCTTTCTTAAGCTGTATTTGTCATATGGCATTAGCATGCTACACATGGCCCCAAGCACTTCCTACTCCCCACAGAAGCATGGGTAGAAAGAAACGTTCATATTTATGATTCAAGAGGGGCCATAGATCACAACCAATTCTGTAAGATTTTTTTTTCCTTTCCAAATCTACTCAACTCCATAGAGCTTATATTCTGTCAGGAACCAACAGAAATAAATGCATGATGAAAGCTGAGTAGGAAAGGAAGCCACCCACACTCATTCACTATGAATTGCAGGAAAAACTGGTGTATTTTCTCAAGCACAATGTGCTATATGTACCCAAAATCTCTTCAAATGGCTCGTTTTTTTAACCAGGTAGTCTCACTTCTAGTACTTAACCCTAAGCAAATAATCAGGCCATTGAAAAGATAGATGTTTCAACATATTTATTTCAATGTTCTTTTACGATAACAAAATAAAAAACCAACTAAATGCCACAACCAACACTAAAATGTTCTCAAATAAATAGTGATGTGTTCCTGCTGAGAACACATCATCTAGAGTCTAGTCTTGATGCAAATTATTTATACTAGTACTTTAATGTCATTAATTTTTTAAAAAATATAAAACAAAATTAATACCCAAAGTTTTAAGTCTATGTGCAATATATATTTGTATAGGGAAAAAGAAGGTAAAAGGATTGTATATCAAAACGACTACTTTTTAGATAGTAACATTATGGGATTTTTTTGTTTATTTTTTTCTTGATTTTCTTTTTTAAATCAAGTCTTTTATATTGTAGGAAAATGGGAGATATTTCTGTTTGGAAGAATAATTAGAAGTAACATAGGTGAGACAGCTTTTTCTCTTCACTACCAGAACTCTGATCCACAATCATAGTCATTTTCTTTGTGACTGAGGTCCAAATAAATGACTAGATTCTGTCACTACCAGTAAATGGCTTTGAGAGTCCTTCGGAGAGCCAGGCTGCATGCTCAAAGGCCAAAGTGGCTCTGGAGATGAGAAATCTGAATTCTATTTGGTTCCTTACGGCTCTGAATGATCGGTGCCTATTCCAAAAGCCACTGTTCAGGCCAGAGGCATTTAGATGCATGCAGGGAAATGTGGAGCGGGAGCATTCCTGCGTGAGTGTACCCCACTCCAGGAGAGCCTGGGAGGACAGCCAGGCAAAATGATCCCTCCAGCTCTCCAGTGTGGTGCAAGTGATTGTGATCTCACAGATTCCTCAGTGATCCTTTAAAACACAGCCTCTTCACATGGCAGACGATAGGCCACTATGAGTCCTATTGTGCAGTCTGTACATACAAGCACACTCTCTTCCACTGTTTTATTTGATCTATATAATCCCAAAGGAAGGAATTACAATGCCTCCTTATCATTCATATTAGATATGAGATTATAAAAGCCTAATTTTTCTTGAATAGAACCATGCATCAGAACAAATTAGTGAATATGTTAAAGCTACATAATCAAACACAGAACAAAAATAAATAACTTCCTAGCTATTTAATTTTTCCTGATTGTTTTTATTTTCATATTACTTCGGGGACACCTGGGTAAATTTTTAATAAGGAAAATTAGTAATCTTAAGATAGAAACAACTTACTAACTTTCCAGACATTTAAAGAGGTAACCGTGCAAAAGTCTATTCTAATCACTTTACAGTGGCTAAATTTAAATATAATAATACATTTTTTTCTGATAGTAAATTTCATAAAAAATAATACTGTTCTTAAGACATTAAGTTATCTCAAAGGTATCTTAGTATTAGATTTTTTCCTATCATGTCTAAGAATATATCCTTCTAAAGCTTATATACTTCTTAACTCTGAGAATAATCTTACCACAAATCCTTATAATGGTTTATGATGCTGAAATGTGAAGATGCTGATATTTATGCCATAATGAGTTAATGTATGTCTATATTTAGTAGTCAAAGAACATATCACATAGATAGAATGGTGTTTAGTTAGAATATTAGTTCATACTCCAGTCACAACCTGTTAAATCAATTTAAATCAAAAGAAAATGAATTTAATCTATTTCAAATTAGGGGGGTAGACCATGCCTGGTTCTTCAGGCATGTATTAGCTAGAAGATGAAAAAGGGCTAGTACATAGAACTGGGGGAGAGATTCTGGCATGGCTTTATGACCACAACTGATACTTCAGATTGACATCCATTGTGCTGACCAGCATAAATAAAACATGCAAAGGGAATTGTGACCTGAGAAACTCCCTGATAAGGTTCTCACAGTTTCTCTTTGCATGAATAGTGATGATATTTTCCCATCCCTTGCACAAACACTTACAGACATCACAGACCAGTATACCCAAGCCTTCAACAGGCTCCATCAGCCACACTACTGTAAAGATAAAATGATATTATGTTGCTAATCTCAACAACAATCTTTATGGTAAACCCTCTTTCTACTCTGTATATGACATTATGTACTTTAATTGTGTAGTCATCACTCCAATTATGTTCCTGGAACTAATATTGTTCTATTGATAATAAGATTTAAGTATGACTCACAGGGAGAAAATATATTAAATAACATGAAGTAGTATTATTGATACCAGAAACTGTACAGCAGGCTAATTTGCAGATTCAAGTCTTCAAGTCTTCCTGTTTTCTTTTCGTTTTTCAAATCACTTAACATTATTTCAGCATCTAGTTTTCTTGGGGCTCTATTAGAACCTAACAGAAGTGTTTGCAAGGAAACCCAAAGCAACCACGGAGCTTCTTTTAACTTAGGAATACAAAAGACACTCTGGCTCTGTGGCTCTTCAGCTTAATATTCAGTGACAGAAACTACAGAACCTCCAGGGCCTGCAGAGTAGCAGCTAGCACAGAACATTCTTGGCCACGACATACTAGTTGCAGAAACAATTTGCTAGGGAGACCTGGCTGACTTCGACTAGCTACCCTGGTGAGTAAATATCACTCTGACTATGCTACACATCCTTACTCAGCTGCTCCCCTAAGTCCAACAGGTGGACACTCAGCAAAAACGATGACAGAAGAGAGAGTTAACGTTTCCAAGATGCGTGCCATTTTACAAATCTCAAGTTTTCAATATTCTAACCTATCCCTCAGTGAAAACTGTGAGAGAAGATAGTCTCCAGAATGACTCAAATATTTGCCTTTGCTCAAAATCCTCTAAGGCCTTCTCATGAGACAAAAGTAAAATCCTGCAGCTGATTTGGACTTTTGTCCTTGCCATGAGGATGTTCTATGGAGATATAGTGGGACAGCTTTTCACCTCTGCACACCTCAGTCAAGGCTACCCAAATTCTTCTCCTCACAAAGACCTTTGTAAAGGAAGAAGATGAATTAGTGGGTGCACCTTTACGTTTCTTCCCTGATTATGCCTAGGAAATTCTACTGATTTTATTTATTTCTAGTTTCTATTTCCTTCATTACAATGTAAACTCCATGACAATAGATGTCTATCTCTGTAGTTTATCACTATATCCTCAATGCCTGGAATAATATTTTATACAGAGAAAGCAGTATTTAATAAATGAATACGCAATGAATGATCTTTATCACCCATAGTTAGGTGGTAATAGTACTCTATAAACAGAAAAACATGAGTAGTTGTTATTTGTTCTCTTGGGCTTTATGGACAAATTGAATATATTTCAAATATTGTTGAAGAAAGACCTGCTATGAAGTAAGACTTTATTTTAGGCTTACACTGTGATGTTGCAAAGGTTAAATAACACCATCATCATCCAAAGTACTCTTACCTCCAAAGGTGTATTACTCTGAGTATTTGTGCCATGCTCACAATTTCATCAATTGCCATATGGCATTTGGACATGGTGACTTCGAAAAGCTATTAGACCACAAGGCTAATGTCCTTTTGAATGAATGAGTATCCTTCTAAAAGGATCCTGAAAGTAGGCTTACCCTTCCTGCCATGTGAAAACAGAATTTAGCCAACAGACCTTCCTCAATCATGTTGGTACTCTTAGCTCAGATTTTTCAGTCCAGAATACTGTTTATAAGACACTATATCTATTATTTTCTGTTATCACAATTTGAACAAAATAAGCCAAAAGAAAATCAGAATCTGTTTGGTCCAAGAAAATGATAGAGATTGGTTCTAACACTAGAATAATAATTAATTGAAAACCTTCAAGTGAATATTCTAATCAATCAAGAGTTTTTATTAATTTTTCAGCACTGAAAATCATTCTAGACTACTGGGTATTTGAAAGAACAATGCCCTGAGGACTTGAGGTTGTGATTTAGGTAGTATGGATCTGGGTTATCTAAAGCAATTCATTGTTTTCCTGTGCATCTCATTCTCTCATTTCTAAAACTGGGTGTGTGGTGACAGGACTGTCATCATACTACTGGAACTCAATTCAGTAGAAATGTTTACCCCTCTCTCAGACGATACAGGACATAGTGAAGATTTTAAGGCTACTTATGAATATTTATAATAATTTTCTTATTCTAGAAATTGGACTGAATGTATACTAATGACAGGAAATAACTTTCCTTGCTCTTTGAAAACAATTATATTTTATATTTCTCTATAAATTCTCATTGATTTTTAATTTGTGTGATCTAAATGAGTATTATTCATGCTCAGGGGCTATTTTAGTCAATAAGACAACTGGTAATGCCTTGGGACATTTATAAGTGCTGCTAACATATAGTTGATAGGGGTAAGATATGTTGTTAGATACCATATGAAACACAGGACAGCCCACACAATAAATTATCCAGCCCAAAATTTCACTAGTGCTGGGAGAGAAATGGAACTACATAACCATGGTATTGAGTTCTTTTCATTTGTATATTTCCTAAATATAAAAAGCAAAAGAAAATATCAGTGAGGGTTCTGTCTAAATAAAACCAAACTGTAATTTAGTAGAAGCAATCACTAATAAAGAAAATCAAGCTACAGGCCAATAAATCAAGGAAAAAATTTCCAACTTAAATAATCTCTTTTAAGATAATTGACATTGTATGGAAAATCAGAGCTAAAATTTTTAAGCTTTCTCAACTAATTTGAAGATTTTTTTCTCTTCTATATCTCCTCAACAAGTCTATGTCATGTCATAGAAACCAGCTTAAAATTTGTCAAGTTGTTCCTATTTAATAATTATTGTATGGGACATATTAATGTCGGAGTTGCACAAACTAGATACCCTGCAGCAAACAAATCCAATGGAAACAATTTTAAGGGCACTTTTTATACAACATTTTTCTTTTCTCTATTTTCCTCTATATCTGCATGCATATCAACAGAAATAATTAAAATCTGTCCAAACTTGGAGGTAAACTGTGCTGCATGTGGCCCTGTCCCCATCGGGAAAGCCCAGAACTTCGCAGCCTCCTTTCACAATCACTGGGCTTGCAGGTGAGTATTCCCTCTGACTTTCTCACAACTGTCTCTGCTGTCATGATATAAGTCCGTCTCTGTCAGACTTGGCTGAGATATACAAAACTTGCGCAGGTGTCATCTGGGAAATTGATGAACTTGGAGATAAATTGATACTGCATGTCTTCACAAAGTCAGTCTTCAGATTTAGAACTGACTCTGTGGCATGTTGAGCTTATTAGTTTCACAATTTAAAAAGGAAATATTTCCAGGGCAACACCCTCCCCTTGGGATGCTAAATCACAGGCTCTTTTCTCTACTGCAAAGCAGATATAACTTTCATCTTACATATTTTCTGATTCACAAATACCCAAATGCAGAAATCCACCATTATTATCCACGCTTGCCAAAGCAGCTTATTGCCTGCCTTCTTTTAAGTATTGATCATTTTTTAAAAATTTTTGATCATTTTTAAGGAGTAAACCTATATTGTTTTTTCTTCAGGAAAATCTGTATCCTTATAAAAACATAAGTACCTTATGTAAGTCACAACTACATATGGTTTCTTCACAAGTAAGTTTAAAATAGGAATTAGTGTTCTAATTTTCTCTTCATTTTTATTTTGGTTTCTCTCTTGGACCCCACCCCGTCATTTTCTAGCTTCCTAATTTTTCCCTTCTAGGAACATGACAATACAGGTTGTCCTAATATCCCAAACGTTACTTGACTCAATGTAAAATGTGTTAAAATATAATTATTGTCCTTGAATACTATTTATTTAAAAACCAAATTTTACTGATGGAGTAAAGATCAAACAGATGGATCATGTTAGAGTATTGGAAAATTTTAAGTGACAAGCAAGAACTAGTTCAGCACTAAAAAGGACTTATCTATTTAAGAAAACTTTAAGTAAATTGAGATTGCTGGGTATTACTATGTAAATATGTTGAAAGTTTCCTAAAAGTTATGATATAACAACTATCCTAGTAATAGTAAAACCTATTTAAGATACCATGGTGTGCTCAGTGACCTTGGAAATTTTCTTTTAGTTAAGGAAGTTTTAGTAGGTACTTAGGACGGGCCAATCAGTATGGTAATCTCTAAGACTGTAGAATGAATCAGGCATTGTCTCCATCCTCTCTGAGCCTATTATCTAGTAATGAGGAAAGGAAAGTATGTAACATGTACTATGCCAAAGGGTTGGAAGTGTTAAAAAAGGAAGGAAGCATTGTGTCAATGTGTGCAAAGTGCACTCCATTCTCCTATGCACTTGAAACAGCCCATAGGGGAGAGATTTCACCATTGGTAAGACTGTGTCAACCCTGATCTATACAATATTGCAAAGTATTGTAAGAGGTCATCATTTAATAGAGTTTTCTGGAAATCTGCATATTAGCTGTAGGAGTCACTCATATTCTTCCATGCATACTTTTCCTTTAGGAAAACTCCATTCCCTTAAACCAAGTCATTTGTACAATATGTTTATGGAAAAAAACTCTACTTTTTTTCTCAGTAATCCCTAAGCATCCTCTATAAAGCTTTGAATGTGTTCCATCATACTTCTTTACATAATTCTCTTAACTACAAATTATAAGACACTTCAAGCTGGAGAACAAATCTTATTTATTGCTCTGTCCCTTATAGTGCCAATTCTGTAATGAGTGAGCCACATATTTATTGAATGAAAAAGAAAGAATGGAATCTACCAGAAAAGTTGACAGAAATAAAAGAATGACCTCCACACACTATATTATACCAACATGATAGGACTCTAGAAATGATGAATATGAGAAGAATACATCCAGGTGCCATTTGGAAATATACATTAGATACATTTTGTGTAAGAATTTTACATTGTATATACAAGGTAAAAAAATTATGGTAAATGCATACTATTTATAAATATGGAGAATACATATTTCATTTTATTTTTGTTGTGAAATAGGTACCTTATATACACAACATGATCACACTGAACATCAGAATTTGTACTAGTATATGACACAACTTAATTCTCATTTTTCCCATTCCCCTACCTAATCTGCCCCCCCACCCCCTATACACATGAGTTTGTTTTACATTTATTTTATTTTATTTTATTTATTTATTTTTTTTTTGCTTTTGGAGACAGGGTCTCGCTTTGTAGTTCAGGCTGGCCCTGAGCTCACTATGGTGCCGGCAAGCCACCGCGAACTCAGCAATCCTCCTGTCTCAGCCTCCCGAGTGCTGGGATGACAGGCGTGAGCCACCACGTCCGGCATTGTGGTATGCGGTGTTGATTGTTGGTGGGCATGTCTCCACGCCCAGCGTTATATGTGGTTACCAGGGATCGAACTCAGGACCTTGCGCTTGCGAGGCAGGCGCCGGAACCACTGAGCTAACCCT
>PVIC010036432.1:0-18591 GCA_004025085.1 Thryonomys swinderianus
ATACATACATACATACATACATACATACATACATACATACATAAAATAATAAAATAAAAAATACAATGACTAGATACACAAAGTTAAATAAAAAATAAAACCTATACTTATATAACAAGTGGGAGAATTGGGAGAGTGATGGTAGTTTATTAAAAGGATAGGAGGACAGTCGTATTTATTTGCAAGAAACCTCAAGACAACCTATACATTGTTAATAATAGTAGTAGTATGATCGAACTGCAAATAGTCAAAGAAGTAAAAATAAAAGTTAACTTATTTGTAACAAGTTTAAGCTTACATTTATTGAGCTCTTGGCATGGACCAGATACCAAATTAAACTGCTCTGAAATACACCAAAGCCAGGAGATATATAATATTACTACATTACAAATAAAAAATTGTTTAAAAGTTTATAAAGATGATATGTGGATCATTCTGCCAATATCAAGTCTTAAGACAATTTAAATCCATCATACAATGCAACTACATTAGAAATACTCTATAGCATTGCAACATAAGAAATTATATCATAAGTCAGCTGTGAAATGAAATTTGCAAACATTAATGCAATAAAAATGAGGCCCTGACTTCCTAGCTCTGGTTTTATTTCTACTATTTAACTGCTTGTGTAATTTTGGACAAATCATCTATATTTTCTGTGTCTTGGGTTTTCTGTTTTGAAGATGGTTATGAAAATATTGCCTGATTGACTGAGTTGATATCAGGTTTAAATACTTTCATGTGCATTAAATGCTTAGAAAACTGTAGTGTACATAGTAAATAGCATTTTACCATTTTGGACTTTTAGAAAATTGGAATTGGGGAAAAAGGGAAGTACATTTTTCTACATCTTTTGCAAGTTATCACAAATATAACTGTCTTTTTGGATAATTTTTTTTTCATTTTCTAAACAATTTTTAAAAAGAGCTTTGGAGCACTGTTAGCTTCTGTCCTTGTATACTTATTGAATAGCTCATATGGAAAATAATATAGTACGTAGGTTAAAAGAGCTTTGCAGCTCAAACCAGGAAATCATACAACACAAACTTGATTTGAACAGAGAATTAAGCTCCTGTGAAAGTATAGATTCAATAGCTCATCTATTTTGTTGAGCTTTCCTTTTTTTTTTTTTTTTTTTTTTTGAGACAGGGTCTTGCTTTGTAGTTCAGGCTGGCCCTGAGCTCACTATGGTTCCCAGGAAGCTGCCGCGAACTCAGCAATCCTCCTGTCTCTACCTCCCGAGTGCTGGGATTACAAGCGTGAGCCACCACGCCCAGCACTGTGGTATGTGGTATTGATTGCTGGTGGGCATGAGTCACAATCCCCAGCATTCTATTGTGGTTACCGGGATCGAACTCAGGACCTTGCGCTTGCGAGGCAGACTTCGGAACCACTGAGCTAAATCTCTGGCCCAAGCTTTCCCATTTTTTTTTTTACTTCACATAAGAACATATATTAATTTTTGAATGTGTATTCTGCCCTCAGGAACATAGAAACAATCTTTTCTAAATTGATCATTAACTTAGTCTAAACTTCCAAAGAGGACTTTCTGAAAATATTTTCAAAGTCAAATATTTTATTAGTTCACAGAACTTCACTGTTAACCTTACTGTTCTAGTTGCTTCCAAGAGTAAGTTAGAACTGAAAAACTGAAGAATGCTGCTGATGGAGATCCGGTGAGAAACGTGAGGAAGGAAGTACACTGTAATCCCTCCTTTGGCTTTCAAGGAAAGGCTGATCAGAAAAAGAGACAGAAAACTGTGTATAAATACTTATGTTGAGAACGTGAATGTACTTTTTTCCCCTCTAGTTAGAATATTTCATTCTTTTTTACATAGGTCGATACAACATTGATCAGGTTAATTGATTATGAAACAGGATTGACTCTACCTCATAACTTGTGTAGAAATATAATCATTTTTTCACAAGTTGAAGGAAATTACATACTTTGGATGATTCTTCCAATTCTGAGACAGAGATCTTGACGTCTTACATATGAAATGGAGAAGGAAATGTAATTACCAGGGTAGCCAAAAGGATAAAGTTTAAGAAACTATAGAAATTCAATAAATTTTTCCAACTATTTACACTCTCTCACCTCTGCTTCCCTGTATGGATCCTTTTCTTTTCCCTTTTTTCCATTAAAATTTTCCAAAAAAAAAAAAAATCTGGTGAAACCGATTTGATCAATAATAGGTCAAGTGAATGGATGAGAGATTCCCAGCACTTGAAGCTTTGAACTGTAAGAAAGAGAGAAACAAAAGTTCTGTTGAACCTAATTTCATTTCCAAGCAAAATGTGTGTGATGTGAGAAGTATGTTCGTTTTTAGCTCAAGTCTTCTGCTATTGCTTAGTATTGCTGTTGTTTTGCTTATACTATGGAGAGCTGTCACTTTATTCCAAAATATGCAGTTCGAAAATAAATACTGCTTTGTTGTGTCATGTCAACAAAAACACTCTTTTATAAGTTCAAAATCCAAACTAGCTCTGTGAAATCTTAGCTATTCCTAAGTAGTCATTCTACATTCTCTTATTTAGCTCTTTATCTTGTTTTCCACAGCAGCTTTTTCCAAACTTCTCTCTTCAGATTTCCCATGGAACTTCCCCTGTCACTGCATTCAGCAGATTCTTGGTCTAATTTCTCAGAATATAGGGTGTTCATAGTGGGAGAGCTGAAGGAAAACCGGAAAAAACACAGCCTTGAGATGGGAACTTTCCCTGGTGTATGTTTGCTTCCTGTTGCTATAGAAAATGTCCTTGGATTTAGGATAAATATGAAACCTCTTTTCAGACCATGGATTACAGATTTCTTTAGGAAATTTTACTACATAGTATTTTTTTAGTTCTATTTCAGTTATTTTTAGGGTTTTCCTTCCTGACCAATCCTTTCTATTAACTTACTGAGGTTTTAACTTACTGAGGCATTTAACTTACTGAGGTTTCCCCCACTATTGGTGATATTTGGAAAGGCAAAATCTAAGAAAAAAATGTCTCTCAGTGCCACATAACATTTTTCTATTATCTTTCCCTTTCTCTTCCTTTGATAATAAAAAGGTGAGTCAATTCTTGGCTTTCTACTTCTGCCCAGCTAGGCCTGAATCCAACCTCTACCATTTATTAATTTCTTTCACCAATATTATCAGCAAGCTCTTGAGAGTTAATTTTATCAATTTTTATTCATCGTGTTAGTAGACATAATTTACTAAATGTTTATTTTGGAGAAAAAAGCAAATTTAATTTGAAGAAAAAATGAAGTAGGATAGAAGCACAGAAGAGGAAAAGTTGGGAAAAACATCTTTGAAACTCAAGAGAAAACAAACAGAGTCTTCTCTGGTAATTCAGGCCTCACTATGCAAACTCTCACTTTTTTTCCTCACTGCCCTTCCCAGCAACCATCCATAATCATGTCCACCTAGCCATGTCCTACTCAGACTCCTACTTAATGTAATTTTTCTAAAAGTATTATGTTTGGGAGGTCTGTACAATTTTTATTTAATGTTCTGCAGTTTTCCAGTTGTCATCTCCTAGTTCCTCATGATTTGAGTAGAAAATTTTAATCAATGACTCCCAAGTTATTATTTTAATCTATGGAAGATATTTAAAGCTGTACATATACAAGAATAAATTTGTCCTTCAGACCAACTTCCCATTCACTTTGTGTGTCTTACCTAAATGAAGTATATTACCATGTTTCAAGTTTAAGGCCTGATCATTGTAATTGGAACCATTGTGATCTTTAATCTCAAGTTCCATTGATCAGTGAGTACTAGTAATGCTTCCTAGGTATCCCTTAAATTATTCCAATCATTTTATTCTTCTTGTTACTGCCCTAGCTGTGTTCAGGTTAAATACCTACTCTACTTCTTTGAGTACCTTTTTTTTTTTTTCACTTCTTTGAGGGACTTTTCAAGATAATCCTCACTTCTTCAGCCTGCCCTCAAACCCACACTCTGAGCAGCCAGAGTTGGTTACTCAAAGGGCTTCATGTAACAGTCTGCTGCTATTGGACTCTTAAGCTGTGATATCAAAACCCAGATTCTTTAACTTGCCTTATCCAAACCTTCCAGAGAACCACACCTGATAAGTCACTACTTCACTTCCAAGGCTCTTGACACCCAAATATCTTAATGTTTTAGAGTTTTCTTCTTTCCCTCCATGCATTTGAATATACTTAATCTTTAGTTTTGCCTGTGTATTAAATATTCCCTTCAAATTCTCTATGGGAAATTTGTTCCTCATCTCCTGAACTTGCTTACTTACTATCCTGAGGGTTAGTTTAATCCTTTTTCTTTTGTTTTTATAAGTACTCATTAGTGCATGCATTAGCTACATGTTTACTTTGTTTGGCATGAATCAGTAAATTAAGTTAAACCTCACTAGTGGGTTGAATCATGACACCTAAGAGGCTGTGTTGTGAAGTTACTTTAATGTTAACCTAAAGATCTTGGGATGCAGAGATAAGCTGGCCTATCTATCTGGACTGTACCTCCAACCATGACCATTTTTATGAAAGATCCATGAAAGATATTTGAAGGCCAGAAGGGAAGACAAAGGGAGAAGAGGGAGATGTAATCTGAAGTCACAGGCAGAGACTGGGTTGATGTGTCCATAACACAGAAATGCAAGAAAGGAAACAGAGATAGAAGCAGGGTTTGGAGGGATGTGGCTGCAAGCCAAGGAATTCAGAGGGTGCCACAGCCCCCAGACTTGGAGGAAGCAAAGATTGTCTCCTAGAGCATCTGCATTTACAGCAGTGCTGACTACACCTTTTAGATTTCAAGTCTCCAAAACTATGAGAAAATATATTTCTGTTGTGTTAAAGGCATGATTTGAAGTAACTTCTTATAGGAGTGAGAGGAAGATAATACAGGTAGGAAGTGTCTATCTTTTCCAACTTTGCAGTTGGGTCCTAGCATTTTTTTCATCCCAAACTAGAAACCTGGCACATATTTCCCTAAAAGAAAGAGTCCTGTATATGACTATTTTCTATTTATTGATCATATTTAAACTGATCTGCATGTTTATCAAAAATATACATATGCACAATATTGAAATTAAAACACCTGTGGATACCAACTACATATGTAAAAGTTTTGTCATAGTCATGATTTAACGTGTTCATGACATGTTTCTTTTGTCAACCACAACCCTAGTAAATATTTTCAAAACTCCTGTGAAAATTCAACTGACCTTGATGTCACAAATTGCAAGACTTCATCAAACACACAGAAAATTGAGTCCGTTGTAGAAGAAATATATGATTCTAATCACGTTGCTGAAAAGCACAGATATTCACAATCAAGTCAGTGATATAACACAATACAAGCATTGAATATTCTTTTTTGTAATTGTGGCAACATCTGTAGTGTAAAATTTATCATAGAATGTGTAGGCACATATGTCTACATTTAAATAGCAGCTATGACAATTTTGGAAAGACTTATTTTAAAACTTTACTAACCTACAAAAAGGCATACATTTGAATCCATTAATATAGCCTACATGGGAATACTAAGTAGCACACTTCATTTAAAAAGGTTATTTTGAGAGTAAAAAGTGATATATTTCAAGGGACTTATTTTAGTTTCAGTGCTTCTGAGCCTATGATATCTGTTAGTCTGACTTTCAGTGAAGAGCTTCTCTTGAACAGCTCCCCTTTTGAAAAAAAATCTACCTTGATTTACCTGGATTCATTTTAATTAGCAGTGGTATCACAGGAAATTAGAAGCAGCGAGAGAGTGAGATGAAATTCAAGAGTAAAACTTATGAAAGAGATTAGGAAAAAATTAGACGGGCTAGAAAAGACATTTTGGGCCTTATGTGGTAGAGGAATATTAAGTGAAGTGTCTTGGGGAAATATCTTACTGTTCTGCTAATTAAATGGCACTGTGTTCTGATGAGATGATTCCAAGACGTTCTTCATAACGCTAACATCTTTCAAGCACTTTAGTTATATCTCCTGTTTGTACTAGTATTACATCCAGCTTTGCATTTTTGAACTTTTCATTCTGACATTTCTATCTGCCAGTTAACTACCTTTGACCTTATTCATTTAAGTTGCTTTTGTGTTCATCTGAATAGTGTATTCAAATGATTTTATTAGCTTTATTCATCTTTAAAAAGATGTGAAAAATATAGGGAGTTGTTTTAAAAAGCTTTTTCCTTAAAATTACCATCTCAGTGTCATTGCATTAGTAAAAAAATCTCATTTATAAGTATTTTTGTAATTGAAAACATGATATATGCATGACATATTATGTCATCACATTTGTATATTAAAGCATGATATTCTAATGCAATTCTCTCATTAAAATGTGACCAGAGTGTGTGTAAATTATTGTGTGAAAATGTAGGCATACATTTGGAGGCTACCGATCTGACTTCAACACTAAAGAATTACTCTTCTTATGTATAATACTTCTATGATTCTAATTTACTTCTTTAAACCCTTCCAATTCTACATATCTACTAAAGTGACATACATGGTGTCCTTGGTCTCGATCTTCTATTATTATATCTACTCAGGCAGTTTGTTCTCTTTTGTGTACACATGTATAAATGAAGATTTCTGTGATTATTTTATCATAAATAATAAAATGTAAATCAAACTTTAAAGTTATTGTAACTTCGAAGTAATTGTTAACACATAATAATTTCATCACAGGGCTTCAATGTCATGTCACCATATAAGCATATAGCACAAGCTAATCAAATTCACCTACCCCCTTCCCACTTCCTGCAGCGCCCTTCCGGGGCTTTTCTATTCCACATCTACTGTTGTAGCTCTCTCACATGAGAGAGAACTTGCAGTATTTGTCAACCTGTGTCTGATTTATTTCACTTAACACAATTCCCTCCCGTTCCATCCATTTTGATGCAGAGGGAAGACTTAATTGTTCTTTATGACTGAATAATACTGCACTGTGTAAATATACAGACATTTTATTTGACCACCCATTTGTTAAAGGCAAGTGAGTGGATTCACTTTTATCTTACTGATGAGAAATACAAATTCTGCTAAAAAAAAAAAAACTACAAAGCATAGAATTTTAGTGCACTGTCATTCAGGGACAACAATGAAAGACTTGTCTGCAACAGGTATTTGCTTTCCTAAGTATAAAATAATAATCTATAGGTTCCTCTGAGATTTGGTTGGTAAGTTAAACTTTAAGTGAGGTAAGATAGTCCTCTTGATTGATGCCTAATTATTTCATGTCAGTACATTTCGTTGCTTACTGTTTGATCTCTACACTTTATTCTCTTGTGTGCATCTAATTTTAAGTAGTGCTTATTATCTATGTTGAAAAAATACAGACTGACACTTCAAAATATCTGTGCATTTTTAAATTTTCATTATGATAGATTTGTGAGTACATTAAAATAAAATACTGAGTAAGACTTTTGTTTCTCATTTTATCAAACATTATTTGATCCACTGGAATATTATGTGTAAGTATGAAGAAGGACCTTTAACTATCAAAAGCATCCTTTTGAAACTGTGAATGGGAATTATTTTATTTTTATTTTTAGTAGTACTTTACCATAAGCTTAAGGGAAACAGTCACAGAGTTAAAGGATAAAAGATAAACCACTGTCTGGCAGTGATTATTTGAAGCTGATGTGTATAAACAGGCAAACATAAACACATGATAAGCTTCTAAGTTCTCCCATCGTCAAAGCAAATGGTATAAATTGCTTATCCTCCTTTCGGCTGACATCCCCAAAGTTACAGATTTGAGCGCTGCTTTTCTAAGTTTTAGCTTGCCTGACGCTCCTTTTAATTAATATGAAATGGCATGGGATGGTCCTAATCTGATTTTCATGGTTCTCCCTGGGGCGGCTCCACATTCAGCCTGATAAGTCCCGGACTGGGCACTGTTAGCAGAGGGTAGTGCACACAGATAGTGTCTATGAGGGGCCATGCGGTGGAGAGCAGCTTTCCTTTCATCAGGGAATATGAACACAGTATGAATTGTTTCTTGTCATATGCAGTGGATGGTCGATGAGTTACTGTTGACTGGTGATTTATAATTGTCATGAACGCATGGCCAATTCCCAAAATTATTTCTAATAGCAAATGTTCTCCAAAAGTCAATTCTTGCTGTTTAAATATACTAATTTTAATTACTGTGTTGCATATGAATTATATTTAGGTAAAGATTATTGAAAACAGTAATATTATGACAAAAGCATCATAGGGAAGGCAATTTGATTCTTTTAAAAGTGTTCCTATCTCAAAATTCTAGTTGTGAAATTCCTATCAGTTGGCTTTTAATAATGATTTTGCATATATTTTAACCTTTTGCTTGTTTTTATTTCATTTATTATTTTCCATATTACATAAAATTGGTATTTTCTATTAAAAGGTGAAATTTTATTTGCACAGTTCAGCTCTTCTCTTTGTTAAAGGCATTCTCTAACTTACTGTAACATATTTTTCTGTTGTTAAATCAGCCTTTGTGTATGATCTCTATTATTGACCTTTTGAGTTTGAATTTATTGTTTTTATTCAACTATTTGCATTATTTAAAACAATCATATATTTTTATTTTCCGTCAAATAATTACATTTCAATCATTCATATTGATCTTTATCTTCTAGAATTCTTTTATGAAAGTATTTCAACAAACATTTGAAAACACTGAACAAAATATGCAATGTTTTATAACACTGCTCTTTTCATGAGTAGAGAAACTGCGTTTTTTTTTTAAAGTATTGCATCTAGTTACTAAAGTTAGATTTTAGCACTGTGTACATTTTTTCAGGATTTGGGATAACTCTTGAAAATCAGTTTGTAAGTAGATGTATATAGTGTATAAATTTAATGCTTACATTTCAGTGAATTCTATGATTCTGCATATTTTGACTCAGATATGTTTTCTTATCTGCCATTTGCCCTATCACTTCAAGACGGACAAAATATTTTATCTAATATGTCAGAAGACAAAAGTGAGCAGTTATTTGCTAAAGCAACAAAATAAATTCACACCTAAGCCTGGGTTTAATTCCAGTATTAGCATTTCCAGTGCCAGTGCACTTTTCCTTTTTAGTACTGTGCAGCGACGTCATTACAAATAGTTTGTTGTGATTGTAACATTGGGACCTCACATCAACAGGCCCAGCAGAATCTATAATTTTAGGTAAATAAACATAGTAAGGATATGGACTTTTATAGTCCACTGATCGAGAGCATAAAATACATACTGATTAATAAAGTTTGCATTTAGTTTATATTTACAATGTATTATGTGTAGTATTTAGGGAGAGGTATTAGTCCTACATAAATGCAAACATAATCTTAAATATATCTCCACAATCACGAAAATTGGTTTGCTGTGTCACTGGTAAAGGCAAGAAGAACAGGGGACAAGATGTGTATATCAGATACATTTGGATAAAGGACCCAGGACCTGTGTCCACAAAGAAATTGATGAGCAAAGGAACCAAGTGGGGCCTTATTGTCCTTGTTTATGGTTTTCACATACTGTGTGGACATGAAGTCAGGGAAGAACCTTATACAGAGAACGTTTAGTACAAGCTGCTACATTTTATAACAGTTAAGAGAGAATGAGAGTCCACTGGACTAAGACAGCACCTATTTCCAGTTTAGTGACAAGCAAAAGAAACTTGTACCTTTCTCTTGGTGTCTTTGCATTTACCTTTTTAAAGATAGATAAACACCTTATTTAAAGATTACAATTAAACTCAAAAGGATTTATGAAGTCATGAGCACATTTTCGTTTAATTTTCTACGATTTGTCTGTTTACATAGCGGCAGGAAAAGAAGATAGTATTCTGTCCTAAAAACCATTAAAAGTACTTCAGAAAAAGGGTTTATCTTCCTAAATTCCACCGGGTCTTTTTCTATGTGTGTAGGCACATATGTGTATGGGTTGCTTGTGTCTATGTATCTATGTGATGATTTTGCCCTTTCATGATTAAGCATATGTGAAGCATTAGGTTATTTTGCACTTTAAGGTTTTAGATTAGCAATGGCTTAAGTATATTTGTAATTTGATAATATTAATTGACTGTTGAGCTGTAAACTGATTTAATTAGATTAATTATAAGTAGTCTAAATACAGTAGCATAAATCATTATAGGGTATTCTTATTTATAGATATAATTTAATTTTTAGAGCAATTCAGTCTCTAATTATTCACTATGACATTTCAAGAATACAGAATAATGCCCAATTAATAAATTATAGTTTAAATTATTTTTCTATTGTGTTAAATAATAGATCTACAAATGCTCAAATGTTAATTACTTTCTAATGGCTAAGTAAATTCTATCATATATTTATGTTAAAGGAAACCTGTCAGAATTTCAAAATCGATATTCCTGTTATTTAAAAATGATAGTAATCTATGGTAATAATAATCTCATTGATTTGTTGAAAATGCAAATGAAAAATTTCTGGAATATTCTCATAATATAGTGCCCAATCAATAGGAATAGGAAGAAAAAGGCTCTTGACAGCGATATTTATACCTTCATGAGATTCGCTGTAATAGGGGAGTGAAGTGGAATGTTAAGTGGTGTTATCACTCTGTCTAGTGTCACAGAACACCGCTCCTAGGAGAAGGGTAGACTTTCCTTCCTGGACACTTTTGTACTGTCCGTCAGTGACATGGAGCTGAGACAGTTATTGTGACAACCGACCCACAAGGAAGTGGTGTTGTACTGACATGGAAGAGTGTTAGGTAGGATTATTCTTTGGTTCGTGGACACTTCTGCTTGCAGAAAATTCAGGCTACAAACAAAAGCATCTAGCAAAACTTACTACACCCTATAGGTTGGTCTACTTAAATAGACAGCCCCAGCCCTTTCTCTTTTTCAGAAATCATTATTCTAAATATGATGTGATCGTGTTATTAATTCACTTAACTGTCTTTTGAGTTTTTAATACTTTTCCTCCAAAAACAGAAAGGGTTTTTAATATCATTTTCCTGGATTTATCTTTTTCTGTCTTCTTTTTTGTCTCTTACTACTTTCCTTGCTTAGACAAGGTAAGGGTATTATTGTTAGTAGCATTGATGGACAGTTATTTAAAATCAGAAGAATAGGTCAAAGAAGTAAATAAAAAAGTAAAAGAAAAACTGAGTTTCTCTTCATCAGAGGAGGGAGTTAATATAGCAAAGGGAGAATTATAACAAATTGTGAAGTATTAAGTTCCCATTAAAAAATCAATGTGAATTCATGTATTTGATAATGCAATAATTATAAAATTCATACACGTGTAAATATTTTGTTTATAAATCTTATTAACTATGAAGAAGGAAGGACAGTTTTGAAGTGGAAAATACTAGCAAATGCCATAGTAAGTGACTGAGTGATTATTAGAGTGCGACAAAGTGAAATTGTTTATCAGCTGATGTGAATAGTGATCACACCGCGACTTTACCCCCAAAAGTGCATGGCCCAAATTGGATCACGCAGACTGGCAGACAAACCCAAATTGGCATATAAAGTAGAGTTTACGACCATAATGGTCAACATCATGAAATCTAGAAAAATCTAGACTCCATACTGAAAGAAAGTGAAGGGACATAAGTAAGTGATAAATATGCTGCATAACTCATTTTCCTATAGTGGATATTTTTGGAGGCTAACAGAATCTGAAGTTTAGACAATGGTAATGATGTATGTTAACAGCCCAACCTTGATTGTGTATGTTGCTATATATTTTAACATTCAGCATTGTGGGGGACCTTGTTAGCCAAGTAATATTAATTTAATCTTGAGTTCTTCAGGCAAAAAAAATATTGTAAAGGATTTACAACAATTATCAAGTCAGAGATTATTTTTAAAACAATGTAAGGGAGGATTGCTCAGGAAGATATCTTTAATTTTGTTTTACATTCTCCACTTAGAAATACCTACCTCTATCACTAAGTTACCCGTGTTAAATTATATTAAAAGAACTTTTCTTCTCTTTCAAAAATTGGTGTGTTTGTCCTCCAGGTACTGACGGTACTATAATATGGAACCTCAAAAGCTCCACGATACAACATCTTGTGTTAATTTGGGATAATTTTTTTTCATTACAAGTCTACTGTATAATTATGCCTGTACTCTTATCTATGTATCTATTTTACTATGGACTAGAAGTTTAACATGTATTATTCCTTATACCAAAAACATTTATTTTTCTTGATGAGCTATACAGGTATTTATCAGTAAATATACGATTGTTGTTCTAATTATCTGTCCTCTTTTCCTGTCCCCCCACAGAACTTTGCACATCACAACTATTCAGTGAGTAGCTACTATGCAACAAACCTTCCCTTCATACACATTTGCAAATTTATATTTAAAATATGATTGTTTCATCCTCATTATAGGTGCTTTATATGGTCTGTTTGGAAGCTATGATGATTGTATGTTAGGGTTGGCAACAAACTACTGGCCTGATTTGAAGATAGAAATAAAATGCTCAAGATAAACAAAATGGACACCTACACTGGGACATTGGATCTTGTGTTCAGCAGGAAAGAATATGCTTGGCCACAGAAGTAAAGAAAAACAAATAAGCACAGTTACAATCTAAGTTATTATCCTGGGTGGATCTGTACAATGTGATGATAAACTTGAACGTCAACTTGATTGACTTGGGAACCAATGAGGAGATTAGTGAAGCATGTTTCTGGGTGTCTCTGGGTGGGTCTGTGACCTTGCAGAGTGTTTCTAGTCCCTTGACCCATCTTTTCTTGGGCTGATACACAATGAGAAAGCTGACTAGCATACTGATGATAACTTAGCTCTGATGTCTGATATCTAAAGCCATTTTGTGTCTCTTGCACAGGTTTTCTCATTTTGTGCTGAATGTCTTAGCCTCTAGCATTATAGGACATAATCTACTATTCCAGTGATGAGCTTTGAATGCATGAGATAAAATACAGTCTTTTCACGTGGTAGTTATATAACATACTATGAGCTTTGAGGGTGAGAGGGCCTAATGCAACAAAGACACAAGGATGACAGTCAGGACAGTATTACAACAGGGAGGAAGTAAGAAAAAGAAAATCTGTCAGTCTGTATGATTCTCATCCTATTGAAAGTCTTCTTACTAAAGATTCATACCTGAACAAGTTTGTAAAATGGTTTATAATTTTCCCATGATTTTTGAAGTTTTAAGACCTGTCTTGCTGATTGGATGGTCAAGAAATTATCTGGATTAAATCTCACGACACACTACACTATAAGTTAAAATGGATCAACAATCAAAATATTAAACAGAAGCATTAAACCTGCTAAGTCAGGTTAGACAGAACTCTTTGGACATCATCTTAGAGAAAGACTGTGGGCAAAACCTCAGCAGCACAGGAATTAGGAAAAATAATCAGCAACTGGCATCTCAACTCATTCTAAGCCTTCTGCACAACAAAAGTAATTATTTGGATGTCAAAAATGTAATGATACTTTTGGAGCATCTGTTTAAAAGAAAAATAAAGGACTTGTTGACCTAAGTTAAAAACTATGTATCAAAAATTATCTTCATTTACTGCCCTTTTGTTTATTGATACCTGAATGGCTTTGATCTCAGTAACACCCATTGATAACCCCTCACTCTTCTCAAGCACATAGACACATTCACACATGTATAGGTGTGAACACAGAACGCCAAATGTGGGTGATAGATAGCACTGACCATGATCAGAGACCTGAAAGAATTAGGGTATGAAAAACATCTCATGAAAGGGAGCATAGAAGTTTGAGTTACCGATGTGAAAACCATGTGAATGAAAATTCACACTTAGGTGAAGTACAAGATTCCTTTTCTTAATCTTTCTGCACCAAATGAAACTGGATATATAGTGTCCTTCAGGCTCTTTATCATGTCTTTCAGTTTAACAATAATTTATTCATGAGTCTTAGGTGTTTTTTTTTTTGCATGCTTTAAATGTATCATATCTTGACATTTTTTTCCTCTCTTCAGGCTCGTCTTATACCTTTGTAATTTATTTAAGTATTTTAGTGTTTTAGAGGATTGTGGATTAATGATGCATTTAAACTGCTCAGAGTGACCTTAGGCTACGTAAATTACTGAAATTCCAGCCTGGGATATTCATTTTTGTGGCAGTAAGCTTTTATTCTCTTGTTTAACCATATGACACATAAACTAACTGGTTGGTTGGTTTAAAATACATTTTTTGAGGGTTACAAACAACTTTTATTAAGGGGGAAATAACTGTTCGTAATCTTGGGGCTCCTATAGGCAATATTTAATTCTATTTTTCACTATGATCGAGTGACTTTATCTTGGCTATTAACAATGCAGGTTTGAAAGAAAGTGAATTGTACAATAGCTCTGTCCTCTCCCAGAGTTGAGATCTCTGTGTCTCACAATCACACCACAGAAATCAATGTATAAACCACAAGCCTTTCTTGTACTTGGGATGTCCCATTTGACAATGACAGAGCACTCTCAAGCACGTGAACTGTCACCTCCTCTGACTGTCACCTTAAAGCTTGTGGGAAAGCTTCCCTAGTTCACAGTCTAAGGTGGGGACATTTTACAGTGTGCTTCTGAATTTAGAAGGAGATACTGCTTTGCAGTGGAAACAGCACTTAGCTGAGAAACAAACGAATCTGTTCCCTCTCCTACTGCACACATGCAATAGATTTTTGTTCAACAAAATGTCCCAGGAGAGCCAAGCGTTTATTCTGTTATTTATTTTCCCGGTGCAGCTTATGTCAGAAAGTATCAATACCCTTCAAAACCATCTTAACTGTGATTTTTCTGCATGTTTTCTCCTCTCTGTGTCTTCTTTCTCCCAACCCCTTTCACTCTAGCTGGACAATTCTATATGCCAATGTAGAGAATTCATTAGGCTAAATTACTGAGAAATAGCTCTTGGCCCCTTTCCTAAGAGAACCCAGGGACTCTTTTTGTTCATGATCACAGCAACGCACATTATGCTCTGTGCCAAGTTTCCTCTCAAAATGTTCAAACTTGTGGAGTCTGCTTCAATAACTTCAGTGGAATTATGAGTTTAGCTCTGTGGCAGCGTATTTGTGTACCATTTGTGACGTCCTGGGATAGGAAAAAAAAAAACGTTATTTGTACTCACAGTGCCTCTGAACATCCAACTCCTGTGATTTCTTCTCTAACTAGTCTTTGAAAGCAGCTTCTTTGCTGGCTGGTTTTCCTACCATATTTTCAGGTACAAGGGAAAGTCATTTTGTCTCCAAATCTTCATTTTAGTAGACTGGGCATGTAATGAAGTTCAGATAAGGTTGAAACAAATAATTAGAGGGATAAAAAATTGAAAATGAGGTTATTAACGATTGATAAAATAAGAAGTGAATATAAATGAAATATCAGAGTAAATATTAGTGGGAGGTGATTGGGTCAATGACAATAATTAGGTCAAATAATTAACATTTAATCTTTCTGTTGCAAGTGAAATATCAGCCATAGAAAACAAAATTGAAATTATAAATATTTTAATTATTTTCCAAAATTATTTCTTCAAGTGAGTTACTAAGAGCAAAACTTTTTTTTTTTTTTTTTTTTTGGGACAGGGTCTCACTTTGTAGTTCAGGCTGGCCCTGAGCTCACTGTGTAGCCCAGGCAAGCCTCGAACTCAGCAATCCTCCTGTCTCTGCCTCCCGAGTGCTGGGATGACAGGTGTGAGCCACCAAACCTGGCTGAGCAAAACTTTTTAACTTCCATCCATTGCATTGATGTAAGGATTTGTAAGAACATAATTATGAAAATCTCACTAATGTGCTTTTGAAGGAAAAATGCATACATATTTTAACCTAAATACAGATAATTTTATACCAAAAATGATGCACAGTTTGAATGTATTACTGTGGCATGAAGCCCCAGTTGTGCCAATTGTGGTGGCATTATTTAAAACAGTTCAAAAATTTTATACAATACTTTCCCAAAATGAAAGACTGCAAAGAAATCCATGTACAACATGACCTTCCAACAAAAGTTGAATATAGAAACTGTATGTCATAAAGGACTGATGGTGCCTTTTTTAGCAGGAAACGAAATTACTTTTGAATTTGTAGTAGGTTGTTATATAATAGAATTTCAGCCTATTGTTAATTGTGACAGCAAACATCTAACAACGTAAACTTACCTAAGATTGGCTAGTTAACTTTTAAAGGTATTTAAAATGATACCACTAAATAGAAACAACATAAAAGATATTACAGAAATTATGAGCTGATAAAATATAGGTAAATCAGGAAATGCTGAAGTATTGATAGGACTATGATAAAGATTTACAAATAAATGATATACAAGTTAATGTTTACTTTGGCATTAAAAATCAAGATAAAGTCTTCATATATTTAGTTTTATTAATATGGTAACTATGGATGGTGAAGGTTTATAATGTGATATTTCAACACATGCATATGATAAACATGTCAGTTCAGGGTAGTTAGCATTTTCATCTCCTGTTATGTTACATTTAGAGCTTTGGGTCATTTCTCTGCTAAATCTTCTCAGCGTGTCTTACAGGTGGTTTTGAACTGCACTTGTGTCTCTGTGCTGTGGAAAGTGTCCCTAAATATATTTTGGTGTTCAGTACCCAAGCTGCCTATACTCACACTCGCTCACTCTTTCCATCTCTCTATTCAGCATTCAGTTTGACATCTTTTTAGCTTCTACGTATGACAGAGAACATTTGTCTCCCTATGTCTAGCTGATTTCGTATATAGTAACATTTTGAGAAGAAATATAAATGGCCAAAAAATTATGTGAAAAATTTTCAGTGTTTGACTATGAAGCAAATGCCAATCAGAGCCCAAGTAAAATATCATCTCGTATCAGTGGATATGGATCCTGGTGAAAAGACCAAAGATAAAATGCCAGCAAAAACATGCAGAAAGGGAAAGTCTTATTCACTGTTAATAATAAATAATCACAGCCTATGAAAACAATATGGAATTTCTTCAAAATATAAAAAGGAGCTATTTTATGACTCACATACCTCACTTTAGTATATATCCAAGGGATATAAAATCAGTATAGTAAAGATAAACCTGCAATGTGTTTATTCTGTCTCATACATGATAACTACAATGTGGAATCAAAATAGTATACACATGCATGAATACACTTAACAAAAATTACAGTCATTTGTCACAATGAATGGAATTTAAAGACGTTATTTTAAATGAAGTAAACTAGACAGATTCTTGACTGAGAAAAATGAAATCTACCATGCAGTGTATTACTGTTTTCATTTTTTCATGAAATCTAGTACTAAGAATTTAATAGTAAAAATTACAAAATGCCCTCTAAAAATAAATGCCATTTAAATACAACACAGATACAGTAACAGTAATAATAATAATTGTATGAGTACATTAACAAATATTTTATAAAAACAGGTATGCAACTAAAAATGGCTAAATTAATATGTGAATTTTGTGGTTCATTTAAAATATTTCTATGCAACATTTATTAATTATGTCAGTTTTTTTTTCCTTTTTTGAGACAGGGTCTCACTTTGTAGTTCAGGTTTGCCCTGAGCTCACTATGTAGCCCAGGCAAGCCTTGAACTCAGCAATCCTCCTGCCTCAGCCTCTCAAATGCTGGGATTACAGGAGTGAGCCCACCATTCCTGGCATTTGTGGTATGTGTTACTGATTGCTGGTGTGCCTGAGTCGCTACACTTGGTATTGTTGTATGTGGTTACTGGTGATCAAATCAAGAACCTTGAAATGTCCAGGCAAGTGCAGTAACCACTGAGTAAAATATCTGGCCCAATAATATCAGTTGTTATATTTTGACATTTATATTTATTATTACTGTTAAATAAATTTCCTTATTAAATGAAACAAGTGTCTATTTGTGTAATATCACTGCCCAACAAATTACTTACATACGTGTGGTGAGGATTAAATTTTATTGTCTCCTATTTTATTGAGTTTGAAAGATAAACAGTATTTACATATACTTTTGATTTTCTCTTTGGTTATGAAATTATATATGATAAAGAAGGGGATGTTTTATAGAACATGTTTTATAGAAATTTGTTAGCTTGGTGTACTAGATCTCAAATGTTTAGAATTGCTACATATTGTCCTTTATTTACATTTCTAATTCAGTCCCTCCAAAGATTAAGGGTTGACTTTTCCTTAAACATTTTAGTTGTAGCAACATTTCTTATGTTTGTTTACTCTTTTATTTTGTAAAGTGCAACCCCCACAAATGTGGTTATACAATTTAAAAATTAGCTTATACAAATCAGGGCCAAAGTTTTGGAATATCCTCTTCCATTGTTTGTGATAAAATTTATTTCATTCAAATTATTTTCTATTGAAACTCATGCCATAAGCATTTTAATGGGATGTCCTTAGCACTGTGCAGTATTAGCCATTTGATGTGTCTGCAAATCTACAGCATCTTATACAACTCTCTCACCCATCTTGGTTAGAAAATGAATCCTGCTATGTCATATAACCATTAAACTATTTTTCCCTCCCCTGTGAAATTAATCTCATTAAATCATGGAAGGGCCAATGAAGTAACCACTCAAATAGTGGAATAATAATGAAGTTCTCTATTTATTAAAATATTTTTTAAATGAAACTAGGGATTGAACCCAGGTCCTT
>PVIC010036433.1:0-18582 GCA_004025085.1 Thryonomys swinderianus
TGTGGAGACTCACGCCCACCAGCAATCAACACCACATACCACAATTCTGGGCGTGGTGGCTCACGCCTATAATCCCAGCATTTGGGAGGCAGAGACAGGAGGATTGCTGAGTTCGAGGCTTGCCTGGGCTACAGAGTGAGCTGAGGGCCAGCCTGAACTACAAGCAAGACCCTGTCTCAAAAAAAAAAAAAAAAAAAAAAAAAAAAGCACCCTTTAAGGAGAAGTGACATTATGGGTCAACACAAAATCAACAGTACTTTAAGGTTGCTGCTGTGTTTCTCTGGCCCACTACCATCCCATTATATCAACATTTTGAACAATCTGAACTATAGCTTGTTGTTGGCAAAATCATTGAGTTTCAGGGTTGCAAACCAGTAAGTCGTGTGGGGACTTGGGAACATGGGAGAGTGAATGTGCACATTCTCAGCAATCTTCCCATCCCAGGTCCCTAAACAGACTTGCACACATTTCACTCACACCCAGCACGTAGGGGTCTGACAGGCCAGTGTTCATCAAGAACAAGGGCAAAGGAAAATGGGCCCCACAGAACTATCTGGTGGGACTTGAATACATAGTGAAAATTTCATAGGCTTTGATTTTTTTCTTCTCAAAGGCAACCACTGATGTTAAAAGAAAATAGTGTCAAGTGGTAGGGATGGATGGACACTGGGGATGCTCATGACTTTCAGGTCTCAAGCTCCTTGACTTCCCTGGCCTAGTTCTAGGCCTCAAGCTGAACAGGTATGGTCCCCTTCCCCATGATTGGTTGACACATCAGAAACTTCTTGGGTCACCCAAAGACATATCTCACCATATACTGCCTTCTGTGAGAAGAAGAAGTGGGGGTGAGGAAAGAAGGATGAAGGAAGAAGGTGGAGAATGATGGGGTGGAATGGCAAGGGAGAGAGAAAATGAAAGATGATCAAAAAAATTTACAAAGGGCCGATACCACTCACGCCCACGTCAACAAATGAATGCATCAAGAAAAACATGAAATATTACCAAACTGAAAGAGCCATTAGAAATCAAAGTAAAGATAACAGTTGACTTGCTATTAGAATTCTCCCCAAGGCTGTATTTACCTGGACTGCTCAAGGGGCTAGCCCTGTCCCCCAGGGTTGGCACAGGATGGTACTGGTGATTCTTTGAGCCTGGGTACATCCAGTGGTACCTGCCAATTTCCATTTCAGCTCTGCTGTTCACTGCCAATTTCAGGTGGCAAAGAGTCAGTGTCTCTATCTCCAGCAAAGATTCTATATCAGCATTTTATGTTATTCTTTCATCATATAGTTAAAGGAATGGGGAGTTCAAAAATATGCCATTGAAATGCAACCTTTCAGTACCAGCTTATCAACTCAGCATGATAAATATAAGAATGTTGGAGTTCTTCCTCCAATTTTGAACTTACACCTACACAAAGCATGAAAATTTTGTTTTCTTTGTTCAGTTTCTTCATTCCTTCCCCCAACTCACCTCTTAAAATGCTCATTTTGAGAAGTTACTATTTATAGTTCAACTTTGGCTTCTCACAGTAGTTTTCCTTCTTGATTTCCTTTTCAGACCAACAGAACACTATAATTATCACCAGCTGCACAAGCAAAGGTGAACACAGGCTCACTCTCCATAATGGTTCCCAGTTCCCATCCTAAAAATCTGGCAAATTATCCCATGGCCTGCTGAATTCTGAATGAAATAAATGCCTGTACTCCCACTGACATCTGTGGTATTCTCTGTCACCTCATCTTTAGCTCAGCTTGTCAGAACCTAGAATGTTCTGGGTTAAATCCAGTCTCAGTAACTTCTTGTTATGTTACAGAGGGCTGCTGCCCTGGGGTGACACCACTGCTTACTCACTCAAACTGGTGACACATGGCCCCTTGGGGAATCAAGTCTCTATCTGGTGATATGACCATATTTCCCACTCTTAGAACTTTGGAGAGAAAAATACGTGCCAATTAGCCTAGCGCAGAGTATGCTTTTGGTAACTGTTAGATGAATTACAATCTTGAAGCCACTGAGAAACCATTAGGGCACTATGGCCAGTTTCCTGCCTGAAAACCTCATATAATATAATAAGGGATTATATCCTCTGGGGCATCACAAATATTTAAGGACTAAAAACATGCCTCTGTTGTTGACCTGAGTAATGATTTTATTAGGAGAGTAGGTTTGAATGTTCCACTTGGCACTACGGATCACTAAAGGTAAACACCAATAAATAACCCTATCACAAAGCAATGAGCCGACACCCTGACCAGGCCCACTGAACATGTTAAAGAGTTCCTCCCTTAAGCACCAACTCTATTCTCCACCAACTCTGAAAACTTTCCAGAAGTTTCCATTTGGGAAGCAGAAACATCCTTTTCTAGGTGGTGTTTTAGAGAAATCCTTTTGGTTCCAAGGTAAAATAAAAATGCCTTGTTCAAAAGGAGATTTAAAGATACTTAAGATGAGAACTGCACAATTAAGCTTTTTGTTGTTGTTAATAATGATGACCAGAGCTATAATTGATGGAGAGCTTAGGATATGCTAGTCATGTTAAGCCCATGGTACCTGCTATCTCATTTGTCACAATTACCCTATGAAATCGTTATTCCATTTTGACAAATGAAGAAGGGAAAGCAAGGAGACAGAGAGGACCACTGGCCCATGGTAATTCAGCCACAGGGCAAAGGAACCTGGGGCACACCTTGCCAATCAGCCTTTAGAGGGCGCACTTTCTACACTACCATAACCTCCAGGTCCTGAGCCCTTGTGGAACTTTTTTACTCTTGCAGAGGCATTAGTTTAAATGCGTTTTTTTGTTTTGTTTTTGAGGTCCATATGGAGACAAGCTGGGTTTGTGTATCTTCTAAAAAAAAAAAAAAAGCCCAGTTCCTCAACTACTGATGATGTGAATTCAAAGTGAGAGCGCTAAATTCTCAGTTCTCCTTGGATTTGGATGTTTACTATTTCATGAGATTCTTGGAGAGAAAAATTTTGCTACATTCTCTGAAGCAAGGAAGTGCAGCAGAACACCTCACGGTACAATCCCCTTTCTCTTGGTGATGAGGCTGAGTCCTTCTCATCGATCCCCAAGCCAGGGATTCCAAGTAGCTCAAGCACTGTGGATATGAACATTTTGTTTGGGGAGGGGGAGCATGTGCTGGGAATCTAACCCAGGGCCTTATGTATGCTAGGCAAGCACTTTACCACTAAGTCTAATCTGCTTTTTTCAAACTGTTTCTCTATATACCCTGCGCACAGGTGGTACCCAATAAATATCTGGTGAATGAATATTTGGTTGAAAGCAAAGGAGTACCATGTCACCTTGTGGCCCAGAAGTGGCCCCTAACCTTGCTGACTTCCACCCTAGCCAGGGCAGGATAATCAGAGGACTCCATGCCTTGGCCTCACCTCTTCACTTGGTGTGGGGGATAGCTGCAGAATCCCAGGCACTTAGGTATTGGCTGCTGGGTGACAACAGTGAAAAACCAGGGACCCCTCCTCCCATACACACATTGATGTGTTTCCGAGGAAAAAACAGCAGCCATGCTGGGTATGCTTAATAATATGGCAAGCCAGCACATGCAGAGATGGAACCGGGTGAGTGGATAGATGGTTTCTAATTCCTTTGAGTAATTCTTCTGGGAGGCCTTTGGCAATAGTAAATCTTTAGACGTGAAAGAAAAAAAAAGCCACTTCTAATTTGTACTCTTTCAGAATCCAAAATTGAACATTAAATAATTATTTATTAAATTTCGGAGATCACAATATACATTTTATTCCCAAGAACAGGGTCCCAACACCTGGAAGGCATCATGTGATTGCAAGAGGACACCTCCGGTTAACTGGTTTATCAAATGTCCTGCTCAATCTAGGCATCTGACAAGGAGGAAGGAAATGGCCTCTGCTCTGTGGGAGAGAGTGCAGAAGGCTCTTGCTTTGAGATCAGAAGATGGAGGTGAAGTGAGCAGTGGTTGTCTATGGAGTGGCCATCATCAAAGGCGGCCACGTCACAAACAATGAGCAACTGTGAAAAGGAAAGGCAAACAATGACACATTCCCTTCCCCCAGTTAGCTGAGATACACATGAACAGTGACAGGGCTGGTCAAGTCTAAATGCAGACTGGAATGACTTATAGCACTCAGGAAACTATCACTGGAAGGAACTAAGAGCCACTGAGCTGTCTAGAAAGACCATCTCGGCCGTGCGAGGTCTTTCGGGGACCCAGTGGTCATCCTTCACATTTAGTTATTAGTGAAAATATTAAAGGAAATTTGTAACAACAGAATTTAGTGAAGGTTGGAAAACCATGGGCATTTGATTTTGTGACAAAGTTCGCCTGGAATCCAGTCCCAGCTTTTGTTTCTAAACTGTCTTTGGCTGTTTTCATCCTGCAATGGTAGATCTGAGCAGGTGCACAAGAGCCCAGGACCTGCAAACCCAAAATACCTTCTACTCAGCTCTTCAGGGAAAAGGAATGTGAACCTCTGGCACTGGATGTAGCACATTAAGGCAGTTAGTGTGTTTAATATAATCAACCTGGAAAATAGAAGACTATTTCATTTTCTTTTATTACATGCCCTGAAAAGAAGCATCACTGAACTGGCTCAGGATAAAGACTCCCCTCTGTGGCATTGTTGTCTTATTTAATTTGCCACAAGCCAGCAAAATTATGGTTAAACTCATGATTATATTCCTAAGGGTGCCTAAGATGAGTTAGCTCCTGCCACTCCTGAAACGTGACCTGAGAGGACAGGGAAGGATGACGTATCAAAGGACGGCATGATTAGATGAACAAATAAAAGATAAACAACAGAGTACGTTTGCAAAGCTAGGATTGGAGCCTCCCTCTTCCTCCATCCCATAGCCATGCCTGCTCCTGGTCAGTCGTCTCATGTATTTGTGTATCTTGTCCAAAGCAGAAGAGAGTAGGGCAGTGACTTTGGAACAATCCAATTCATCACCAGTCCCAGTGCAGGGCAGGTGACATCATATGGTCACTGGCTCTTTTGCACGACGAACAAATTATTTTATTAGATCATTTACTCTAATTTGACCTGTACTTTCAAGTAACAGAGAAATGAGATCTGAAAACTTGCAATCTGAATTCAGGCTTACACTCAATTTTAAGGAACAGAAATCTAAATTTCCAGAGATAGGCCAGCATTCTTTTTCTAAAGTATTAGCAAAGCCAAATCTTGAAAAGATGCTTATAAAATTGATGCTATAAAGTAGCAGACCACCAAATGGCACTTTTAGATCTTTCTCCACATTTAATATTTCTTTAAAAACATCCCCAGAGGATGTCATGCATACCCAATGCATGTGTCCCGTGCCATCTGGCCGGCCACTTTTCTCTATAGCCTCATCCTCAGACAGCACCTCTTCAGATGTCCACCCTGGCAGACTCTAACAGAAAATAACTGAAACCTAAAACTTTCTTTGGACCATACTCATATAAACAAGTTAGAAAATGTCCATGCGAATTAACTAACTCATAGATCATTACGAAATGTCAGCTGCATTCTGTTGGGTTGCAGCATACCAGCTCGGAATGTGAGAAAGTGCCTTTCTTTCTGAGCAAAGAAGGGCCGTCCAAAGGCACATACATTTTGTTAAATTAAAAAAAAGTTAGAAATTATATCTACTCAATCAAAACATTAAAATGGAGTTGGTGGTGTTTTAAAGAAGTCAATTTGCATTGGTTTCTTACTCTGACTATATCCTGCAATTTATTTTAAATTAAACATTATTTCCAGTCGACTTTATTTTTCTTCCTATGTAGTTGGGAACTTAATTTGATGCTTGGACCCTGGAATTTATTTCAGCTGTGATTCATAGGAACTAAACCACCCTGACTATAATTATTTTGGTGGAATCCAATTTCCTACACATAATAAAAATAATTTTCATCACGGATTCTCAAATTTTTTTTCACATAATAGAGCATGAAGAGCTGCTGGGACTCAACTGTTTTTCTCCCTAGTAATTACATGCTGCTAACAATTCTAGATACATCTGCTTTCACAAATGAATTGACATCAAGCAATATTCCGCTGAAGTGAATGAAAGTCTAGCTCTCCATTTTTTTAGTATTGGACCCCATGATCTATTTCCTTTGATTCTGTCTCACTCATTTCACCCCTTATTCCATTTCCAGTGAATCTACTTACTGAGTCCTCACACGTTGATTTAATTTAATGCTCTCAATTTAAAAGCTGTCATTTGAAATATCTGAGCTTTTATATGTTCATCCAAGGAAACCTGCTTGCTGTCCTTTTAAGATCTTTGACTATTTACTGAACACTTCTTGTGAATTTTAGTCCTCAGTAGTATTCTGTGAAAAAGCAATGAGGCAATTTCAAACATACAAAATGCCTTCCTTTTATAAAGCCTGGGATTACTTTTGTACAAAAGGGAACAAAGGCATTCTGATTTTGTTTTTAAAGAGACAGTTCTCTTGGTAGGAGTTAGTGAACCACAGTAGCTGGGGTGTGTTGTCCTGTGGAGAACCCCTCCTGGGAAGGGACACAGACTAGAAAGCCTGAGGCCAATTTTGAAATCTAAGCTTCATTTATATTCTTAATAGACACTGTAATAATTATTCAAAGTTAATTCACAAGCTGGCTGAAGGACAACAGTATCCCAAATTAAGGGACAAGCACTGTCCCTGTCATCAACTATTGAAAAACAGAGAGAAAGGAGGGACAGAGGAGGAAAATCTACATGCATAAAAATCTCATGCAAAGTGACAAATGTACAAGATTAAATTTAGGAAATCAGGGCCCTTGCGGAGAGTCTTAAAAGAAAGAAAGGAGTTGGTGGAGAGTCTCCAGCTCCAAAGTGATATAATGCACTCTACAAGTAGTGGCACAACTTTGTAAATGTGAATTTTAACAGGGATGAGGGGGCGTGAACAAGCACACCCAACTGCTATGGTTCAACAGGCAAGCAAACTGGGGGCTGTGCAAACACTCGTGAGTTTCCACCCTGGGCAGCTCGCTCAAAAACTTGGTCATCTGAATGAACATCAGCAGATAAGCCACCCTGTAGGTCACAGCAAGACCCCAACCTCATGGCTGTGCAACAGTAAAACGAATTTCGAGCATGTATCAACTATATGTGTGATACTATCTGTTGGTCACTTGGTGCTTCTGAATTATTTAACGAACAACTATGTTTATGAGTTTTGGTAACTTCAAAGTTCCACCAGGAATTATTTTTTCACTTCTAATTTTGCCCCTAAAAATGCAGAAAGTGAGCTTTCTCACACAGGTCTTCAGCAACGTAGTGAAACCCTGAAGATCTGTTATCAAATAACATTTAACTGAAAATTAATAATAGTCCATGGGCCAAGAGGATAAGATACACAATTGTGTGGAAAGGGTAGTATCCTGGCTATATCTCCTTTGGTTGTTTTAGGGAGAGAGAGAGAAAAAAAAAAAACACAAAAGGTATGTTTCTGCACAGATCAAAATGGTTTGATTTGCCAAAGGCAAATATTATATTAGTAAAAATAAAAACTACGTAGGAAACAAAATCAACTACTTGAGGAAAATAAGTTGCTATAAATTATGACAGAATTACTAAAGACAATGCTATTACATTATTATACTCTTCAAATAAGCAATTAACTTAGTCTCTGATCATGGACATGAATCATTAAACTTCTGTTTCTCTTCCTTAGCTTATTGACTGTTCTTAAGAATTTCTCATATTGCTGCCTGATCACTCACACAGATTTGAAAGAAAGAAAAAAAAATGATACAAGAAAAGACACGGTGGTCTTTCATTGGAGGGAGGTAGGTTTGATAAAAGAATTGAACTATCAAGTTTAAAATTAAATTGCTGTATACTTAATGTCACTGAATTCCAAAATGAAAAAAGTAGTTAAAATGGCAAATTAATGTTATGTGTGTTTTATCATATTTTTAAAAATAAACTTAAAAAAGTGAAATGGGTCTGTTTAAGAGAAAATATCACTGACACAGATTCTGTATAAAAACAAGGAGACTTTACCCCAGCATGCTGTTAAGTCAAACCACATAGAGTTGCTGGATTTTCTTGGTTTAAAATGGTTGACTATCAGGAGTTTTATCTGGTTCAACCTACATAGTCACATGGAAAATGTAGTTGTGCTTCCATCCTGGAAAATTACTATAGTTTGATGACTGTCACTGGGCTCAAGAGCCATGAGAAATAACCTTAGCTTGATGGCTTTTGATATCAGAGTCACTACAGTTACAGAACATGTTTCTGAACATTTATGACCATCTACAACATCTAGTGAGGGCATCAGTTACAATGCAGTGTGATGCTGTCAACCTAGCAGTGGCTCATCTGATCCCAGGGGTCATCACACTCGACATCAGCTGGGATGTAGGAAAAGAGAGCTTGATTTTACCTTCTGTTTTCTGCCATTTGCTTACTGTAAAGACACTGATTTCTTGAAAAAGTTACCCTACGTATCAAGAATGTGACATGGGCTAAGATGACCTTTAAGGAACAAGATCTTTATCAATTTTCCTACCCCAAATCTTTTACATTGTAATTAGCAGAAGACCCCCCCACACACACCCCATAGGCACTAGGCTCCAACTGCAAATGATGATTACATGTCACAGTCAGGGCCTGATACATGGAAAGAGCAATCATATTAGAATAAGAAAATCAGAGAAGGTCCCAACCACTACCGCATTAGTGGCACCAAAGCATAATTAGCATGCACGCCCTCCAGTTCCTCAGCATTTACAGGGGACACGCATTCCATGTCCCTGGAATATCGCATGCAGAAACATAGCACCATGATATTAATAAAAAGACAGTTTCCCCAGCCCAGCCGCCCAAGGTGACAAATTACGGACATCCTTCTGTGAACCATCACGTTCTGCAGAAAGATTTGCAACAGGAATGGGTTGCCGAGATGGTGCTCTGTTAATTTAACATCAGTTCACAGGAAACCACCACCCTGAAAACAAGCTCATGCCACAGGGATTGTATCAGAGCCATTTTCAAAGAGGGACAAAACCCGGCTAACCCTTTTCAAGCACCCTCAGTGAAAAGCTTTAAACAGGCTATTGTCAGAGCGCTGGGTACCTTTTCTCTCTTGGCTTTGTTCAGTATTTTCCTCGGCTGCAGTTTCCATGGTTGGCTTCATACCATCCACCAAAAATGCTTTTGCCTGCTCCCCCCAACACACGCTTTTTTTTTTCCTCCTCTTCCTTTTCTTTTGGGCTCCCTCCGACTCTTATTTACACCCGCCTGATTGAGAGGCTCTGTTCTTCCCTACAGTAGATTACAGTCCCTTCCAAGATGCGAAAGTCTTGTCAGCGTCAATTTCGCTCTGCCTACTGGTCCATAAAGACAGCTGCCAAGGTGCCAGTGGACATACGTCACTGAGGATCCCAGTTATAAAACAGCCATTCTGCGCCCGACTGTACCCCCACTCCCACAGCGGCTGGGGGAGGATCTGCTCCCCCACAGGCTCCTGCTTCTTGCTCTCTTTCTTAAGATCTCTCACTCTCCCCTCCCTCCTTTCTTCTCAACAACTGCACCCAGTGAATACTAATTAATTCTCCCAGGAAAGAATAGATTTGTGACATCAGAGGAAGGGCTGCGGAGGCGAAAGAAAAGAGCCCCCTCCCACCACGTGACTTGCTTGGCTGGTCACAATATATGTGTCATCTCTCTCGGGAGAATGTGCGTCCCCTCTCCCATGACACCCCTTTATGGGCTGTCACAGTTTTACTTCCTCCATTTATCCCTGAACACACGTAAAACATACCTAAAGGACATGCCCGAGGTCTCTGTTCTATCTGCTGTTTAAAATGCTGCTCTTTCACACAGTCACTGGTTAGGTAGGTTAATTTTGCTTAAATATATAGTAAAGACAAGAGATAACAGTACATACGTGGGAAGAAAATCCAAACATAGACTTAAACAGCAATGCAGCAATTCAGTAGTAGAGTCTACTGCTCTGTCAGCAAGTAATGTACGTGAGAGCAAGAGAAACTTTAAGGTCAGACCCCATTTATAAGAAGGCACCTTCCCTTCCTTACTTAAAAATAAGTAGTGCAAGTTACTCGCATAGCTAACTGGCATTTTGGTGGTTTCTGAATGCAAATCGAAACTTTTTTTTTATTGAGTGTGACTCTTCCAGATGGAGTTTTATTCATTAAAACCTCTAGCTCCAAATCCAAAGGACATTTGTAAGAGCATTTTCAGTGTTCACCACAGAGGGTACGGTACCTGTAGTAAGGATTTTGGTGGCTAATTTCATGAGCCTCCCTGCATACTCAGATACTATTGGACCAACACCCCTAAGCCATTCTGGCACGTAAGCCTCGATCGCGATTAGGAGCCATATGTTCACAAGCATCGCTAATTTCTGCACTGCTTTTAATGCATTTGGCTGGCCCACCCCACCTTTCTTTGCCTATTTAAAAACTACAGAGACTCCCACGCAACAGGAAGATGACAATACACAACCACAGGGTGAGGGCTCCTTGGCCAGACTGAGTCTGACTGGGCTCTGATTAACAGCCACCCCAGAGGCCACCAGGAGCTGCGGCAACTTCTCCTAAAACTGTGTCCCCATCCCCCATTCACAAGGGTGTGTGTGGCCCTGCATTTTAAGCGGTGTAAGATTTTGAGTCAAAATCCTTTGCCAACCTGATCTTTTAATGCACTGCTTTTAGATAATCCCCCAAACCTTCCATTCAGTACCTCTAGCTTGTGAAGCAAGACAAAATTTGGAAAACCAGCTGAACTTGCTTCAATATTTCCCTTCCATTTTGCATCTCATTTTCCCCTTTCCCCATTGTCCTGAAGGCCACGCCCACAACCGACTATTCCCTTAAATGATGGTCTCAGCCAATCTTATTGTCTCTTGATGATGGGATCCAGAGGCATGGTAGGCTAAAATTGGAGACTTTAGGGGGAAAAAAGAGTCTTTTGTGATATCTACCTTTATGGGAAAAGCCTATGATGTTTCCTAGTGGGGAAGTTTTAAGCATGTTTTACAAAACGTACTTATATCCACTCAGACAGAAAGGAAGCAAGTACTGGTGCATGACAGGCTTGTTCCCCTTAGCAGTTCAAATGAAAATTAAAACCAAAACAGAATTCAATTCAGCACAAAAGAAAAATTGTGACTAGCTATGCTATCTTTTTTAAGGGCCTAACGAAACCATTTAATTATATTACTGACAAAATAGAATAATTTTAAAATTATGTCCGTCTGTCCATCTATCAACAGGTTCTTGGTATACTGCCCAGGCTGACCTTGAATTCCTGGGCTCAAGAGATTCTCTGGCCTCAGCCTCCATTGTTTCAGGCACAGGAGCCTGTCCTGGCTAGACATATTATTTCAATGTTGATACAAGAGGGAAGGCAGGAGACAGAAGTCATTATTATGTAGGGACAAGTCTTGTCTCTGTGTCATAGAAAAAAAAATCAAAACAAATGGAAGAAACAGTCACAAACCCTCAGCTTGCCACCTTTATCTCACCTGGAAAAGCTGCAGGAAGATGAACAACTTGGAATCTTTGCCTTCTTCACAACTTCATCACTTTCATTAGGGAACTAACTTCCCCATCACAATTCATAAGCAGCCTCAGAATCTACTTGTGTTTAGGATGGACCATTGCAATGAAAAAAAGGTCATAGGAAAACTGTAAACTATATGGAAGATAACTGAATATATGCTTCTAATGTTTTCCAGATATGCATCTATTCTCCACCTGAAAAGCTGGACAGAGAGAACGAACAATGTGAAAATTGTCTCTTGGAATTGAAGATGTTTTTCTGAGCCCTGTGCTGCAGGACACTACCGATGCCGCTGCAATACTAAGAGTACTGCCCAGAGTGGGAGTAAGCGGTGTGATCAAACCATGCGGCACTGCTGAAACTGCCCAAGGCACCCCAGCAGACCACATGGCTCCTTCCGCACACCCGGCAGCCTCCCACCAGGCTGTGGGCTCAGTAAGGATGCGCAGGCGCCCTGTGAGTGCCAGTGTCTAGAAGAAGCACAGACAGGGGAGCTGTTACTATCCTCTCTAGGTGACCCCAGGCTAAAGAGACACAGAGAACTCTCCCAAGCTGGGCTGGTTCTACCCACTACAAGTTCTGTGGAACTGCAGCAACAATGACTCAGGGCAAGGAAGCTTTGTTAAGCACCTACTGTGTGCACAACTCTATGCTACATGTTTGTTTGTTCAGTCAGTGGGTAGTTTACTGAGCGGCACATGGATTTCACATGTACCCTTGCCCTGGCCACACAGCTACCAGAGATTGTATGCAGTGCCTGCTTGGCCCTGTTTCCTGGAATTGCTCTTTAAGTGTCTTCTGACTTCAAAATGGCTCCTCAGTAAGAAGTCATTCATCACCAAGAAGGGATGTCTTCAAATTTCCTCAAATTACTAATTCTTCTGCAATTGTCCTGTTTTACAGAACATCCGTGTAGCATGTGGAATGTTATGGTAGGATCCTTACCCGCTATCCCTCCAAGGAAATAAATATTCAGAGCCATGATGCCAAACCAAGGAACCTCTGCAAACACAGCCAAGTGGAAAACCCCCTCACAACTGTGTGAATGAATTTGAAATAAATCATTTTGATTTTTGCTAATTACTATTTTGACTATTTTTGTTAAATGACTATTTTCACATTACTTCTAATGGTAGTAGCAAATATCTGGACATTCTCTTTCCTTAGAGAAAATAGGTTTAAATTGAGCAAGAACTGCTCCTTTTCACTACTAGAGAATGAATCCAGGACCTCTGCACTGAGCTACTGTCTAGCCCTTTAGTCTGAGATGGGGTGGGTTTAAACTTGCAATTCTCCTGCTTTAGCCTGCCAGGGCTGGGACTACAGTCTTAAGTAATATATTTAAGGCCCCAAATAGACGTCTTATAAAGTAGAAATATCCAAAACATTAATAATTCCATGCTATTCAAAATACTGCCTAAATTAAGGAACATAGAAACTAGAAACAGCAAACAGTCAACAGTTTAGAATACGGCTGCTGAGAACTGGGAGTTTTCCATGGCCAGACATTCGTGAGGCATCATCAACTGCCAGCCCTTTGTCCTTCATTCGCAGACTACAACACTTTTTCACCTAAGGTGTGATTTTGGAATTTTGAAAAATGCCTTTTGATTTCATACTCTTATTTCACTGTCTTGATGTTCTTTCTCCATACACATACATGTCTGTCTTCCTATCCTTTATGGGCAACAGCACTGCTCACAGCTCAGAGCTGAAATGACAATGGAAACAGATGCCGCACTGACTGTGAAGCTCTTGAGCACAAGGCATCACCATTAGCCTTTTTCTTATGGTGCAGGTGGTTCCCAAAGAGGCCAGTGGTCCAAGCTGGCCAACGTCAGGAACTCCATCCAAGCCCACGTGCTGTCTCTTTCAGTCCAACTGCTTCCCACCCTAATCAGCTGTTTATGTAATGACAGGCAGTGTCCTCATTAGGAGCTTCACCAGCTGCCAAAACAACAATTGTTGAGTTTGGCAGAAGCCAACTTGAGGCGTGATGAGCCTCTCTTTCTCCTCGAGAAAAACCCCTCCACTAGACTCCATTTCCAAAACAAGAGTAAGTTTGGCAGCCTTGGGCTGGGAGCTCATGCGAAGGATGCAGGCATGGCAAGAAAAGCTGAGCAATGGGGACACTGTGGCATGAGCACCTTCCTCCCTGGTGCAGCCTGCATTTGCCTCAAGCCGAGGTCAACGCTGCAGCCTCTCTGCCATTTCCATTTCAGTTGGTTCAGCCTTGGACTGAGGGGCGTGGGGCTGGCCCTTCTTAGCTGTGTGGCTGCCTGGAGAGTGTAGATGCTTCCTACCAACCCCGGCCTCCCCTCATTACACACCAACTCATCACCCACTTGTCAAAGCTAAACACACTGGAAGTGCATCCCAGAAGTACAACCACCCCCTGAAAACCACCGACTTAACTCTTTCTACTTCCCTATCATTTCCTTCGGCTGTGGTGACATTCTCTCAACCAATGGCTCCCAAGCCTGGTTGCATCCTGCCACCATCTGCCAAGTTCTCACAGTACAGATGCTGGGTGCTACCCAGAGTGTGCCTGAGATAAAGGGGTGCGTGGTGTGCCCAAGGACTGGAACATCTCCCCAGAGAGCTGCTGCAGGTGGCCAGGACACACAAAAACACAAAACACATGCTGTGATGGCAGTTACACAAGCAGTGCTACTTTAGGGAATGTGTACGGTGGGCGAGTGGACAGATGGATAGGAGACCACAGTGACAAGTGTCAGAGCGGCCATACTTGCCAGAGGAAGATGTGGAAACTCTCCACTCAGCCGGGGCACAAATGAAAAATGAGTATCAAGACAAGGGACCGAGGGGTTCGGGGTTGAACCCGAGGCTTTCAGCTTAGATCCCTAAAAGGATAAAGAATGCTGTAGGGAATATAGGGAGACCATGTGATGTGCTGGTTTTCTTTTTCAATTTTTTATTAGCATCTGTTTGTGATACAAAATAAATACATTCACTGTGGGGAACTGGCACCTATACATATAGCATCTGGATCCTTTTACTTCCCCTTTAGGCTGCCATGACAAAGTAGCATAAACTGGGTGGCTTCAAACAACAGAGAGGGTTCCCCCACCGTTGTGGAGGCTAGATGTGCAAACACACAGGCCTCCTTTTCTCTGAAGGGACTAGTGGAGAGTCCCTCCTTAACTCTTCCAACTTCTGGGGGCAGTCAGCAATCCCTGGCATCACATGGTGTCCTCCTGTGCCTACATCTGTGTCTCCTCTCATAAGGCCACCGATCCTACTGGACCAGGGCCTATTCTCATCAAGTGTAGACCCATCCCAACCTAATTATGTCTGTGAAGACCCCATTCCCAAACAAAGAGCCACTCACAGGAACTAGGGGTTAGGATGTCAGCATATTCAGGGATGGGGAGAGATCACGGTTCAATCCCTTTCAGGTGAGAATGACTATCAGTTGCAGAAGCTACACAGGCCACATCTGTGCAGCTGCTCAAGCTGGGGAGCTTGGAGGCGGCAACTCTGGTGCTTTCATCAGGGAAATGCCAGTTACTGAAGAAGTTACAGAGGAGAAAATCTTGTGGGCGCCACTAATTCCAGGGGGCTCTTATGGAAGAGCCATCCTCAAAGGATACAGAGGGTGCTGGAGAAGGTCCAGGAAAGAGCCTCTCGCAGAGGATGAGGAACTTTAACGGGGAGGGGGTGTTCCACACTCAAGGCAGACCGAAGGCGAGGACTTGGCAAGGAGCACCAAAATGGAAAATTCCAGTTTCCTTGCCAGCGTCAGCACAGGGATCAGAACGGTTTTCTGGAGGGGCTGCGCAAAGCGGTGGGGAGGGAAGAGCAGGAGGCCTGTGCAGCCTACTTGCTAGAGAAATCCGGGAGGAGAGGAGGACAAGGGAAAGACGGAGCCCGATGAAAGAGCCAACCAGTCAGGATGAGAGCGCCCCCAAATGTTCTGCACTGAAAGGCAGCGGTGGGGTGGATACCTGACTCGCAATCACAGGAGAGGCAAGTGACAAGAGCAGACACAGTCCGCTCTGGAACAGAAGGGAAGGAAAGCTAGTACAGGGCAATGTCTCCCCAGCTCCCACATGGCACCTCAGAAGAGGTGGTAGTGACAGGCAGGGGGAAAGCGTGCCCCATTCTGTCAGAGGGCACACTGCCTGAGCTTGTCCACACCACAGCCCTAGAGGCAGGGTCACCAGGACCATCTTCAGGTGCCACCATGGCAGTAAAATGGTGGGTGTCAGCCTCAGCAAGGCCAGCAGCTTGGGCCGGGTCTGGGTTACTCCACACCTAAAGGGGACTGAGTTTTCAGGAGTTCAGATACCCCAGGGAGTGAGAGACAGTGCACTGGGATATGTATCTGCACCCCAGGGAATGGACCCCAGCATAATGCAATTGCACATAATAAAAGAAAACGAGAGGAGGCACAGATGATGGTTCTTTAAAGTGCCCTGCAGAAGGGAAAGTTTCCAAGCTTCTGCCTGTGTACACAGGCGAATGTCAGGAGACGGGTGGCTGGTGGCCTCGCAGCCACCTTCTTGCTTAATTGGTGCATCCTGTGGGGCGCTTGGAGTGTTCACTAAGAGTGTGCGCCGCCAGTGAGCTCTTCCTGCGAGAGCTCCCAATTAACTCGGCTGCCCAGCACGCCCCAGGTCAAGGCAGCAAGGGCAATGCTCCCGACCGGCCTCTCTGTCAGCTCTGAGCCTCGGCTAGTGGGACCTGGTGCCATCTCTGGAAGGCTCCTTTCTCATGTCACCGGCACCCACAGCGACTGGGGCGTTCTCTCATCCAGAGCGGCAGTTTCCCAGCTACACAGCTGGGGACCCTGGGTGCTCTGCTGGGGCCTTTTCTCCTGTCTTCTGCCTGCTCCACCACTGCTCCTGATGATCTCCATAGCGTGTTCTGCTCACTCTTGTCTACACAGCACCCTCACCAACCACCCCATGTGTCCACGGATGACACCAGCTCCCTAGACAGCAGCTTTCCCTGCTATAAGGACCCTAGCCTGCCTTCACTTGTTCCCCGCTCAAACTGCAGGCAACGTCTTGGATTAACCCTAACCTTCAATAGCGTCCTCCTCCCAAGAAAGACTGCCCCCAGTTGGTGGATCTCAGCATCATCGGTTTGCTTGAAGGAAGACACGTTTTCAAATTCAAGATTAAACTGTAAGACATCCAGGCTATAAAAGTTCTCAGAATAGACAAGGGGGGGGGGCGCCTGCAATCCCTGCACTCTTAGAGACTGAGGCAGGTGGAAGACAGGTTTGAGCCTTGCCTGGGCAACTTAGTGGCTTATGGAAACCAATCTCACAAGAAGAAATAAAAAGGGCTGGGGATGTAGCACAAAGTCCTGGGTTCAGTCCCAGTACCCTCCACAAAATCCAAACACTTGAGTTGGTTATATGCACCATTTCCATGGTTCGGGTTAGAATAACACATTTACCAACTACAAAACACAAATTATACAACCCAGAGGGCCCCTGTATGTGTTAAATACATGCATGTTTTCATCTAAAGCATATACCACACAAGATAAGTATGATCACTGAGATCTACAGTAATGATTTAAACTAATATAAAAGTCAATTGTTCTTGGGGCCGGAGGGTTAGCTCAGTGGTTCCGGCGCCTGCCTCGCAAGCACAAGGTCCTGAGTTCAATCCCCAGTAACCACATATAATGCTGGGCGTGGTGACTCACGCCCACCAACAATCAACACCGCATACCACAATGCCGGGTGTGGTGGCTCACATTTGTAATCCCAGCACTCAGGAGGCAGAGACAGGAGGATTGCTGAGTTATCGGTGGCTTGCCTGGGCACCATAGTGAGCTCAGGGCCAGCCTGAACTACAAGCGAGACCCTGTCTCAAAAAAAAAAAAAAATCAACATCCATTTATAATGAAACCACTGAGCAGATTAAATATAGAAGGACCATGCTTCAATACAGTAGGCTGGACATGAGAAACGCATCATCAAGATCAGGCTGAATCAGGAAAAACTGAAAGCACTTCCTCTAAGATCAGCAATAAGATGAGGTTGTTCACTCTCACCACTTTCATTCACTAAAATTAAAATTTCATTTAAAGTTTAAATTTAAATTTTATTAAAATTTCACTAGAAATTTTAACCTGAGCAATTAAGCAAGAGAAATAAATAAAATGGATACAACTAGAAAAGGAGGAAGTCAAATCATCCCTGTTTGCAGATGGTATGATTCTGTGGATAGAAACACCTGAAGAGTCCACCAAAAACTCTTGGAAAGGATAAATAAAATCAGTGAAGGAGCAAGATGGAGATTCAACATACAAAAATCAATAATTTTTCTATACACAAATAATGAGTTTTCTGAGAATCATGAAAGCATTTCTACTTCACACATGGATACACACACACATACACAACACGTATACACCATAACTAGACCATAATTAGCAAAATTATAAAATCTCCTTAAGGGGGACCGGAGGGTTAGCTCAGTGGTTCCGGCGCCTGCCTCGCAAGCGCAAGGTCCTGAGTTTGATCCCCGGTAACCACATGTAATGCTGGGCATGGAGACTCATGCCCACCAACAATCAACACCGCATACCACAATGCCGGGCATGGTGGCTCATGCCTATAATCCCAGCACTCGGGAGGCAGACAGGAGGATTGCTGAGTTTGAAGCTTGTCTGGGCTCCATAGTGAGCTCAGAGCCAGCCTGCACTACAAAGCGAGACCCTGTCTCAAAAAAAAAAAAAATCAATCATTCTTTACTTAGAGTGATGTTAAGCAGAAAGCAAAAGTACTCTGACAAGTCAAGAGAGAAACCAGAAGAGAAAGGCAAAAGCTTTGTTGTGGAGAGCCAAAGGGCAACCGCGCCCAAAGATGGCGCTGAGGATTAGGTATTGCCTGATCAGCTGGCTTGCTTCTGTGATACGGCCGCACGACCCCGCAGAGAGATGCAACCACGGAGCACGGGTTTGAGCCTTATTGTTATTACCACCACCACCTGTATAGGCGCTTGTGTATCTTCCCATGGGGGCCCTCCCACCGAGCACAGGTGATGTCGATCAAGGCCTGTGAT
>PVIC010036434.1:0-18585 GCA_004025085.1 Thryonomys swinderianus
GGTTTCCAGGCCTAAAATTTCAGTTCCATGATTCCATGCCATTCCATTTATAATCCCATTTTCTCTATTTCTTGGTTGATTGGAAAAACCAAGGAAGACTGTAACATATTTCCCTATGGACATATATGTTTTGTAAATAAAGACAAAAGAAAGCAAAAATGCACAATCTTGCTCATGAAGATGGACATACACTTCTACCAAAGAGGCAAAGAGTCAGATAAAAGAAGCTCTGCTTCCAAATTATGTTGCTAGTTTATGAATGAATCGTTGTGATAAAATATAGGGCTTTCACGCAGGCAACTCCCTGTAAGTGTGTCTATTAAACAGCATCACCTTTGCTCTTTCAGTATTATGGCCCTTTAATTAATCCTATCCTAAAAGCAATGGTCTATTCTCTGACTAGTTATAACCTGCCTTTGTAAAACATGGCCCAAAACCACACTGTGTTCTGTATAATTACTTCACCGTGCAAAGTAGATGAAAACAGAGAGATCTGCTCTTCCTCCAAGCAATTCAAAACCTGAAAATTAGATGTCAACATTCACTCAGATCCAGTTCTGTTTGCTGCAGTGAAGTAATTACTAAATAAAAATTAATCCAATGTAGTTTTTATTCGCTGTCTCCTATGTTTTCTCTACTACTACATCGCTTAGGCAGAGAAATGAAGCACAAATTGGGAATATGTGCTTGATTCTAGGTGGCTGAAGGAACCCTCCCCCTCTAGCCCTGTCCTAAAGCAAGTTTGCTATGCTACTTCCAGGTGGGGAAAGTGGGCTTCTAAGGTCACAGAAAACAGTGGGTAAGAGCAGGGGCAAAACGTAAAGGAAACAGTATTGAATTTTGCAGAAAGACTACTCCAAACCATCTTTACTCAACAGTGCTACAATTACAGCTAAATTCATGCAAATTAATTCTAATCACCAACCCTTTTCAAGACAATGGTAGTTTTGGAAATGAGGAAGGAACGAAATGAGGAGCCAGAATACAGTCTCTGCTGTCCATTCATTCACTATCCCACTTACTCTAAAATATTTAGTGAATATTTGCCATGTTTTAGACAATAGACTACTAAGTGCCTTAAGCAATCAATGAATAAACAGGCCTGGTACAGTGACGTCTTTCTCCTTTAATGAAAAACAAATACCAGTGGACTCTCAGTGTTCATTTTAACGGTAGAAACCTTAGGCTTAATATGCAATCATAGAAGAGAACAAAGAATTCATCATTCTAGTGCCTCAGAGGGTCTCCATACTTTAGGACATTTTTCATGAGCTATCCTAACTAGGAGGAGACAAACAAAAACAGCACAACAAAATTTTTTCTACTCCAAACTTACTTTAAAAACAAAGTATCATTAGGTTACAAAGAAGAAACAACACAAACAGAAATGAGCAAAATCAGTCTTGTGGGGACTAGAATGCAGAGACCCAGCCTGTCTTACTCATATACACCCAGTGTCAAATACAGTGGCTGGAATACATTAGGACATCAGTGATCACTTGTGAAATGAATGGGTGGAAGAGATGCACCATTTTAAAGGAAGGACATGACACAGGCAAGAGGGAGACAAAAAGTCTGCCTTAGATAACATCAAGCTATCATGTCACTTCCCATCGTAGTTGAATAAGCAGCTACTTCCCATGAGCCACATTATATTAAGGAGGATTTATAGGCACTAATAAATTCAAGGCAGCTTATCACAGACCTTAGTAGAAGGTATAAGGACAATCATTTAATAGAAGTACTTTATGTTGATTGAGGAGGCTGATTAAGAGACTCGTCATTTTCCCAGAGCACTTATCCAGAAGGGATGCTGTGTGCTTCCCATTCGTCACACCCTCCCCTTGCTCTGCATTCCTGTTGATTCAAATGGGAAGAACAGCTGAGCCAGAAGAAACTGGGCCTGTGCACTTAGTGACTAAGGCCTTGGATGAGTCATTTCTTAATTCCAAGTTTCACTTTTCATATTTTCAGAATAAAAGTGTTGATGCCAATATTATGATTCATTTAAGACAACAGTTCTATGATTTCTGAAAATGAAGTAGAAATTATTGGTGCCAACAGAATTTTCCTCTAAATTTAGGGATCATTGTTTTTAAAAGGTATTTTTGAATGCAGTTATTTAATCTAAAGATTATTCTGTGGTGTTTAAAGAGTGTTATAACAGCATCTTTTAATACATCTCACAGAACTGGGAGTTCTTGGCAGAAGGCCTTCAGAAATAATTTAAGGACTTTTGATTCAAATCTTAAGAGTATGAAGATGCCCATATAATATCAAATACAATAGAGCATATAGAACACATAAAGAAGAAAAAGTATAGTTAGGGGGTAATTTTCATTATCATCCTCTAAAAGTAAATAATGACCAACAGTACTTATGACTGAAAGTACCATTATAACCAATCTTCCCTCTGGGCTCCTGTCCTGTGGATGACAAAAAATGAAGTTGAGGCACACAGAAGTAGGGAATAGACTGAGTAGTTTATTAGAGAGAACAAAGAAAAACTCTCCTTAGCCAACAAAAGGCACCAAGGAAAGACATCATGGAAATGCTCAAGTTCAGGGACTTGCATGCACTTCGTTGGGCTATTTTGGAATGGCATGTGAAAATGAAACAGTGTTACTGCCATTTTAGCTAGGTTTGTGACATGAGAAGAATAGCTTTCTATGCCCTCTAGCTGCCCGTAGCCAACCTGAGGGAGCCTCTTTTCCTTTGTGCTCCAACTTTCCCAATGCTTATGTCGGATTATTCAGGTCCCAGTCCTCCATACCTATTTGTGTTTTTATCTCCAGATCTCACTATAAGTCGTTGCACAAGACAGGGAAAATGAAATGTACTCTTTGCTATTTAACACAAGAATATAAGCATGATTTTGGCTTTGAAAAATAAGACTTGTAGAAATACCATGTAAATGCAGGAGATTTCTGATCAAATCCTTAGAAAGTATTTAAACTAAAACAACCTTGATGATTAATCAAAGGGAGATTTTTATATGAGCATGTCTGCTACATATTATGTTTCACCACTGTCACTGTTTTTAATTGGTTTTATTGGTATATTTTATTTTACTTTTTTATTTATTTTTGAGACAGGGTCTCACTTTGTAGTTCAGGCTGGCCCTGAGCTCACTATGTAGCCCAGGCAAGCTTTGAGCTCAGCAATCCTCCTGCCTCTGCCTCCTGAGTGCTGAGATTATAGGCATGAGCCACCATGCCCGGTATTATTGGTGTATCTTATATACACATTATGATCAAAATTGACATTGAGAATATACACCAGTATCTGATATGAGTTAATTCTCATTTTTTGTCATCCCCCCAAAACTCTGTCCCCTACATTCATAAGCTTTGTTTCCTTTTTTTTTTTAACCATTAAATGTTTTCTTTCCCTTCTTTATATACCCCCATCAGAATACAAGTTTTAAACTTATTTTCTAGGGTTCCTGTAGTTGCCAGAGCATAAAAACTATCTCTGGAATTAGTGCTAAGTTGGGAATAGTTATTTATCAGCTACTAAGATGAAAACAAAACACAGACAAACATTATAGGGGTGCACTTATATAAACTACCTAAAGTTATCAATTTCATAGACATAAAAAGTAGAATAGTCATTCCCAGAGTCTAGGAGAAAAGAGAAATATGAAGTTGTTACTTGATAGGTACAGAATTTTAATTTTGCAAGAGGAAAAACTTCTGGGAAAATTCTGTATAGTAATATGAATATACTTAACACTGAAATATATACTTAAAATGATTAATATAGTACAGTCTATGCTCTATGTATTTGTACCATAACTAATTTTTAAAAATATAGAATATATTCAATAACAAAGTTATTGACCAATGGTATCTAGGAAAGTTAAGGATCCAGACAGTTCTAGGAGGTAAACAGGAAAGAGGTCCTTAAATTTCCTCACTAGCATCACAACACAGAATGCACTTGTAGAATGAATAGCATTTAGTTGGCTACATTGTCAAATGCATTCTGGACACATAACTGCAGTGACTCCCTTTTGAAGGACTCCTGCCATCTGACCCCTTCAAAAGAGGCGTGGACAATCTCCATGAATAATGCTCTTATCCTCCACTCCAGTGACCTCTATTGCCATGAAGGGCAGTATGTCCCTTTATAATTCCCTTGTGGGACAACTACATTCCCATGTGAGAAACAAGCTGAACCTCAATTAAAGAGGATGCAGTGCCTGTGATCTTTCATTAAGCCTTTTGGCAGCAAACAGAGCTATAGACTTTACTTCTTTTCTGCTCCATGAGAAGTACCTCCTGAGTTTTAATTCTCAATGAAGGCTGATTTAGGACAGTGGAGGGGAAACCTTTGAGATCTTTCAATGATACAAACAGCCTGCTGCCACATGCGTGCCATAGGTTCACCACTACTGATTTAGGAGCACCTCAGAAATCCTGTCCAGAAAAATAAATTTCTGGATTGAAATTTAGAATACATCAATGAGAAACCTCATGCTCTCACAGAAAGATTAAGAGAAATGTATCTGATTGCATTTCCTAATGACAATGAAATGGAGAAACAGGAACAAAGGGGAGGTGGTAAATTTGATGGTGATAGTTTCCAGCAGCTTTGACAATTCAAGAAACTTCAAGTGTTGTCAGTTTGCCCTCACTGCTGATTTCAATGCAAGCCCCTTACTTCAAGCCTGACTGACTTATCTCTTGATTCAGAGTAACTGGGATCCTCAGCGTCTTCCCAAAAGGAAACACTAATTGGCTGTATTGTCTGAGTGCTAACACTAGACAATAATGTGGTTTATATTTGATATCTTTTTGTATCACATTGGGAACTGAAAGTGTTGGGCTGTTGAAACCCAAAAAGCCCAGGATGTTACATTGCTACCTTTTCCTCTTGGACCTAGATTACCACCCATTTCAATTACATGATGTAATAGAAACCACCATACACTAATATCCTACAAGCAAAAATGATTTTGAAATATTCTGAATATGTCCAAACTATGGTACATGCATGCATGATTCCACTGTACTTTACAATCACATCAATTACTACTTGTCAAGATCAGAGATAGCTTGGGAAAAATCTAGGATTTTAATGAGTCAGGATAGGTTTCAAATTCTGCTTTTGTTCTGAGAGACTGTGTTAGATCCTTTCAGAATATACTGATTCAAAAAATACTGAGATTTTAAGTTCAACAGGCTTCCCGTTGGATAGGTCTCATTAAATGAACAAAGCACAAGAACCTACATCTTTAGGGTTGGATGAAGAAAAAATAATTTTCTAGAGAATCTGATTTTTTAGAGTTAAAATGTAAAACTTAGATTTTTTTCAACAGCTTTCAACATCCAAATGGTTCAGCTCTTCTCTCATACTGCCTATATTAAAAAATCAGAAGAAATATACAATAATTCTGTGGTATCTAGAATACACTTTCTTTGAGCTTAGTAGAACAGTTTTCCTTTTTTCTTCATATGTTTGATCACATATTTGAGCAATAATAGCCTTGGCATTAAATTTCCTTTTCCAGCATTTCATCCATAATGTTCCCATTTTCTAAGGCAAACTTGTCCAATAAGCTAAACCATAAAGTACAAAACACTAAAAGGAAATGAGATAGGTCTACATGGAACTATTTAAACAATGCAGTTTTCACCACCTGTCAAGATCATCACTAGATTTTCATCCAAGAGAATATAAACTTTCTGTACTGAACAACAGCAACACTGATGATTAGTTGTGTTGAAAACAATGAACGTACAAATAGACCAAGAATGTGTCCTGGCTTGCTAGGAAGTGCAATATTACTAATTTGCATATTTTGCAGGTTTTCACTGAGATTTGATGATTTGCCCAAGAAAAGTGCTTAAAAATATAGGAGTTTAATAGGTTCATAGTCCATTGCACTTTCCCACATTGCCTGTTGACACATTCTAGTATATTTTAATGCTTTTTCTCACTTGATATGGCACTCCTATACAGTAATTAAGTTCCCATAAATATATTCAGTAATGATTGCTGTTTAAACTGATTAGCCATTGATTTGTTCAGTCATTCAGTGACAACTCAGCTTCTCAAATTAAACAAGTTAACATGAATATGACAACCTTAACTTACATCACTTAATTTCAAGTAGGAAAATAGGAACATTACTGAGACAATATGCTTAGTATTGATCACAGTAAATTCATTTTTAATAACTGTTGACTTTTATACAGTGCATACATCAGTTTTTTCAAATTACAACAATGAAAAATCAGAATTCTTATGAAAAGAATTCACAAAATATTCCTAGGAACTCAAATAATTGTGAAATAATTCTGAAGACCATATCACATATATTTAATTCATTTCAGAATATTTAAATTGGCTAAGCAGATCAAAAGAACTTATGCTTATGCATAGAACTCTTAAGATTTAAAAAAGGTAATTTAAAAAAGGAATATCTAAACGTATTCCCTGTTTCCCTTTAACCCTCTAAAATTTCCAGAACACAGATAGTATTCAAGTTTTTATATAACCTATAGTGATATTCAAACAACTTATATACCATTTGAAGATCTACATATTTGAGTTTTCCCAACTTCCCTTCTGGTTTATCCCAATGAAAGTTCTACTCTATTTGAGAGACTCAGTCTACTAACATGACTTCAATAAAACTCAGCATTTCTACTAAACTCTCTCTAGCATTGATTCCTCTCCCTTATCTTCTTGCAAAATAAATATTTCAGGCTTTGCCAATAGCTCTGTTTTTTTTTTCTTTCTACCTATCTTTTCTCCATGTTAGAATATAACTTAGCCATGATTCCCTATGTTATGGTTTGTGTCTAGATGTCCCCTCCAAGCCTCATGCAGTCATAGGTGGAGTTTTTACCCAAGTGGCCAGATTTATATAGTGTGTGAGGATGGAACTGATACATGGTGCAATGCTAGAATCAGGTGCTCAAGGAGTAAAGGTCTGAGTGCTGTCCACCCTAAGTAGACTAGGTAAGATACAAGGGATAAAAGTGTTGTTGTTGTTGGGCTGGAGATTTAGCTCAGTGGTTCCCACGGCTGCCTTGCAAATGCAAAATCCTGAGTTTGATCCAGGTAACCACATACAACAGTGCTGGGTGTGGTGACTCACACCCACCAGCAATCAGTACCACATACCACAATGCGGGGTGTGGTGGCTCACACCTATAATCCCAGCATTTGGGAGGCAGAAACAGGAGGTTTGCTGAGTTCCAGGCTTGCCTGAGCTACAGAGTGAGCTCAGGGCCAGCCTGAACTACAAAGCAAGACCCTGTCTCAAAAAAAAAAAAAAAAAAAAAGTGTTGTTGTCATCCCCTTTGTTGCTTTGCTACATTCTGAAGGCCATGAACTGTCTGTCTTCTGCAATACCTGTCTGCCACACCACCTTGCCTTGGAGTTAGCTGATTATGGACTGAAACCTCTACACACTGCGATAAACCTTTAACTTTGTATAGCATGTATACTGTTTCAGCAATGAGATAAAAGTAACTAAGAGACTCTACTACCTTAAATTGCTACAAATGGTCAAATACATTTTGTGCCATATAATCTAAATGTTCCTATTTAGAATGACCGAACAGTGATGTCTGGAGATGTGTCCACTCCCATCAACTACACAACTCATAATCAACAGATGGCTGAGCAGATATTAGATACACACTTAACATTAGGAAATAAAATTGTGCAATGTTTAGAAGGAGAAAGAGAACAAAGTAAATGAAAAAAAAACATTGGCTGCACATCTGTCTACCAAGAGAAATTTTGTTTTTCTCAGTCCAGATATCCAATGGCTTTGTTTCAAATGGTTCAATTGTAAGCCTGGCTGATGAGGTGAAAGACAGAGAATTCCATTATTAAATTCTTACTGGGGTCCAGGGGAACAAACCAGCACCTGGGAGTTTGTTCTCAATTATTTCCTACTGTAATTATTAGTGTCATTTTCATAATGATTCCAGACTGCTCTTTAGCATTGCTTGTCAACTTCATGCCAACATCTTTTGCTTGTTACTGTTGTTCCTATGAAACATTCTAACATAATTTCTTTAAAAAATGTTCCTGGTATAAGACTCCAGAAGTTATTCTGAAACACTTTCTCACTTCTCCTTTCCTGGCATTATATGATGCCACTCTCTGCCCTCTCCCAATGCCCAGGCCACTCTTTCTTCTGCTCTTGATTTATCCATTTCTGACTAACTCCTTTTTGCTTCTCCAGTGATCATCCTTTAATTCAACCATTTCCTAATCCCTTGTCTGTGGAAGATGGACAAATGTACCTTCATTTAGGTGCTTCTGGCCCTTTTTCAACATTTGCTCTCAAATTTCCAGTGCCATGCTGAATTTCCTTCTTACTGGTGTTCCTCTGTGTATTTCTCCTCTCCCCTTCACTAGCAATTGAAAATTTGATTATATCTTTATTATATTTAGTTTTCCTAGCTTTCAAATCCATCTAAAACTAAAACATGCAGGAATGAATTCCTCTTTAGAATAAATTCATTCTACATAATTTATCATATTTAGCACTTTTTAAAAACATTCCTACTCTCACTAGAGTCCATTTCTTTCTTACTTTACTCCTCAATTACAGCTAGGATTAAGATAAGGTCCGCATTGAATAGGAGTTATGAGAGTAGACATTCTTGTCATGTTCCTGATTTTAGAAGGAAAGCTTTCAGTTTTTCCTTCATTTAATATGATGTTGCCAGTATATCTGTCATAAATGGCTTCTATCAAATTGAGATAAGGTCTCTCTATATTGTCTTCAGAGTTTTTGTCTTGAGTAAATATTGGGTTTTGTCAGTTTTTTTTTTCCTGTCCATTGATATGTTCATGTGATTTTTTTTTTTCCCTGCTTCTGATTTTGTGATGAAGTACATTTATTGATTTGGGTATAGTGAGCCATCCTTGCATCTCCTGGATGAAGCATATAAAAGGGGAAAAAACCTGCCAGATATTCCTTGGATAGAGGACTAACATCTAGAATATATAAGTAATTCAAAAATATCAGACCTTGCAAAATAAAAGATCCAATCAAACCATGGACAATTGAAATGAATAGAACTTCTCAGAAGCGCCAATGACCAATGAATACACAAAAAATGTTCAGCACTACTGGTTGTTAATGAAAATTGCAACATGTAGATCCAATAGTACTCCAGAAGAAGTGGCTATCATCAAAAAATCAAGTAGTAACAAATGCTGGTGAGGGTGTAAGCAAAAAGGAATCCTTGTATATTATTGATAACAGAAACTAGTACTATGGAAATCAGTATGGACAGTCTTCAAAAAACTAAAGGTAGGAATTCCATTTGATCTGGCTATTCTCCTTTTCAGCATCTTCTAGCAAGATTTTAAAACATCGTATTATAGTGATATAGTGATACATCTTTATAGCAGCACAATTTATAATAGCTAAATCTTAGACATAGCCTATATGTTGATCAATAAACAAATAAAGAAAATGTCTTATTTATACAGAATGGAATACTACTCTGCCATAGAAAAATGATAAAGTATATATAGGCAAATGGCTGCACCTTTGGGCCATAATATTAAGTGAAATAAATCAGACATACAAGCTTAAATATTGCATCATTTTTGTTATATGAGAAGCCCAAAATATAAATAAAGATCAAAACAAAAGACAGATAAAAGGATGTGGGAGATTTTTTCAAATGAGAAAGGGAATACAAAACAGAGGAAGGAGGAAGGAGAGATGCTGTAAAAAAAAAAAGATTTTTCCCTCAGGGGAATGGGAAAAAATTAGAATCAAGATATATCATATACAAATATAAATTCTCAATGATGAATGTCATCATAAGGTATACTTAAAATGTACCAATAAACTCAATTTTAAAAAGATTTGAAGAAAAAAATTGTGAATAGAGCTTTGAGAAGGGGACCAAGAATTGGAGGGATCAGGGAGGGATGGGCTGGGCAAGGGATTTGAAAAATAATGAGATGTATTATGTATATAGATCAACTCCCTACAATAAATGTAATCATTATGTACTCCAAACAAATATGAATTTAAAAAAGGAAGTAGTGAGCTTTGGTTAGGTGGCAGACAACAGTAGCTCTCTTCACAAACACAGAGTATCATTCTAGATTTCTTTCAAAACTATCCACAACTCAATCTTTAGGTTAATCCAGAAAAATATTAATTTAGCCATCCCTTTTTTGCCTTAGCAAAAGTCTTCCAGTAGCTCATTCAAGGGCACCCAAGTATAATTTTCCATATTATTTCTATTTTACTGAAGCTATATTACAGATTTTTATACTGCGATACTCTGACAAGAAAGAAAACAGCCACAAGTATTTTTTTCCTCCCCTCATGAATGACACTTTGCAGTGTGAGACTGCAATTTTTCCAATCAAAGCATGGCATGGTTACTCTACATTTTTGTGATTAGCTTTCTAATAGGATAAGAGCAAATACATGAGAAAATATTTGGTTTGTGTTGTTTTTGTTTTAAGGCTTGTACACTTTTGTTTCTTTGGGAATCTGGGAACCTCAGCTCCAGCAACCCATGATATGGGATGGAAGAGTGCTCCAGGTGACAGCCAAAAACCTCCGTAGGAACATCCTGAATCCTCAGTGATCAAACAATGACTACTGCCCATGAAGCCTAAAAGACTTGCATAGAAATCACCAGGAGCACCCCAGGCTAGAATAACCTCAACATCATAACTAAATTAAGGAGTGATTTAAACTGCAAATTTTGGTGTCACTTGTCACATAACAAAAATTAGCCAATGTCTATGCTTTGGTTGTCTTGATTTTAATGTTTTTCTTAAATGTTCTGGTCCCACTATATTCTTTCTTTCCCCATTCTGAGATCTTACAGTATTCTGAGGATGCTAATAGTTCCATATGATTCACTTATTTTTTTCCCCACAATGTTACCAGTAAGACTTTCATGGGAACAAGTATTCTATACTAGACTTGGGCATTCGAGTTTATATTTGCTTTCTTCTTAAAGTCTTTTGAATCTATATTCTCCAAGTAGAAATAAACTGACCTATCTTCCTAGAACTTTGATATCTTATCCAAATTTATCAGCATTCCATATCCAATGTAGGCTTTCAGGAAATATTTTTTGATTAAAGTAAAAATTGTTCCACATTTTAAAAATGAATTATTTTAGTAGAAAAACAGGTTGATGGTCTCTATTACTGAAAACTGACACTGGACCATGTGATGTACTTGAGCCTAGTCTCTTCATCCTCCTCCTGCACTTAACTGTGGTTAATGAAACAAAGAACTCCTGGCCCAGAGAGAGATACAAAAGCCGAATAGGAGAAAGAATAAGAATCCGCCTTAACCTGAATACGTTTTTCTAATCAACCAAAATAAATGGTGGGAAGAAAGTATCTTATTTATCTTTCAGCTTTATGCCAAATGTACATTGTGATATGCATAGGATACACAATGAAGCTGAGATTGTTCTGCAAAATCACTAAGTTAGAAATCCCAGCTTTTATTTTTTGGAATGCCTACAGCATTTTTACTTCAGTGCTGCATTAAAGTAATTTTGCATTTAATATAGAAAAAAAGTAAAGCTGTTTCACAATGCCCTAACCACAGGTATGTGGGCGAAAAGTTGTCTACAGATTGTAACTTGGAAATAGATTTAAAGGAAAGCTAAGAAAGGCAAAACAACTCAATTTGGAAGAGAATCAGCCCTGGCATCAGCAGCCTCAGTGAGAATGGTGTATTTTCTTTCCTGCTCCAGAGATGGTGCCTCAATACAAATTTTACTTCCAAGATGTAAGAAGTGTTAGATTCCAATCTCAAGATATTTGGAGGCTATCAGAGCACAGAATCAGAAAAAAGAAAAGATGGCATAGTAACTACATTTTGGGATCTGGCTTACAAATGTAAATGTTTACATATAATTAACACCTTCAAGTATTTTTATCTCCTATCTACCTATCAATATTCATTTCTTAAAGGCCTAGTCCAAATATTGACCTTTGTAGCATCAGAATAAAAATATGATACTTGTAGACATTTTCTGTTGATATTCAATGATGACTTGCTTTGGCTTGTTTTCTTCTTTTATGTCTTTATCCATAATTTTGTCAAAGAGGATGTTCAAAGAACTTTTGTTTTTCCATTTCTGATTGAATTTGAACTACCCATAATTGTTCTGCAAAATTTTCTTTCTCCTTCAAATGCTACATGGCTCACTGAGAAGTAGTAGAAACAAAATGTCAGGTTAAGAGGGTATGATGTGGGTAGAGAGGCAAAAGCACCAGAGAAGTCGGAGCCAAAACAAATGAAAGGAGATGGATTCATTCCCTTTTCTAAATTTCAAGGCACAGCAAACTGTATTGGTCTCCCAGCCCCATACTGTCCACCTTCATTCATCAACACCTTTCTTTGACCGAAACTAGAAGCAACAGATATTGCTTCAATAAATGAACAGATATCAAAACTGTAGTATAAGGAAATATTATTTAATGGCAAAAAGAAATCAGAGATCAAGCTATAAAAGGATAAGGGTGAACTTTAAATGTACAGCATTAAGTAAAAGAACCCAGTCTGAAAAACTTCATACTGCATGATTCCAATTATATGGCATTCTAGCAAGACAAAACTATAGAAATATCAAAAAGATTAGTGTAGGTTTCACTTACTATTATATAGACATGGGAAAATAAAAGTGGGGTACTGTTAAGAAGAAGCAACTTTTTTTCTCATTTCTGCTTCAAAACAATGTTGTCTCTAGGTGTGGTGGCTCACATCTATAATCCCAGCAGTCAGGAGGCAGAGGCAGGAGGATTGCAATGAGTTTGAAGCTAGCCTGGGCTACATAGTGAGTTCAGGGTTAGCCTGAACTACAAACCAAGACCCTGTATCAAAAAAATTTTTTAAAAACTCACTAATTACCATTGTGAAAAAATATTCCTAGAGCTAATATTTCTTTCCTGCTAATGCAGCAAACTTGATTATGGAGCTTTAAAAAGAATAGAGAAAGTGTGTGCTACCATTCACACTTTTGAAACTCACAAAGAAACTGTGTAATTTATATTTACTATCAAAATACTATGACTAATCTATCATGCACCAGCTATAGTACTTCATGCTATTATCCCATTAATGGAAATATATCTGGTCTACCTTTAAGAAAATGGCAGTCTAGATAAGAAATAGACACATGAATAAGCAAGTAGAACAGTAATCTATCATTTGATCAATCAACTGTTTATTGAGCATCTACTGTGTTTCAAGTAGCAGCTAAGGCAACAGGGATACATTGGTTGGCAAAACTGAATTTTTCTTGTGGAGGATATAGTCTAGTGAAGAAAAAATACATGTAATTATAATAGACTTTGTGCCAAGGTTTCATAATTTCTACATTATTAACATTTGAGCTCAGTAATTCCTTGTACACTGTAGGATTTTTAGCAGCAGTCTTGGCTCCCACCTCTACTAGATGCCAGTAGCACACACAACTGAACATGCTTCCACCTTGATCAATGGTTTAGGAAGACGACTGCCTAAAGTTGAGAATCCTGTAAGATGCAGTATTGATAAATTATGGGATCAAGAGACTTAATTGAGTAAGGACTGTCTTTCTTGAGAAAAACGCATTTAGGTTATAATGAATGTGAGAGATTTAGTGATGTTAAGAGTATCATGAAGGCCTATAAGGGGAGAATATTATAATGGATTCATCCTCAGAATGCCCATGCCCTCACTGCCAACCCACTGAACATACACTGTCCCCACCTGCTTCCTCTCATCTGGATTCCTCTCTAATTCACTCTGCATTGTCTTACTGCAAAATGCAGTGCTTCCTTATTCGTCTCTGGTCTTTTCTTTAACACACATACACATGCATCACTCAAGGACATGCATACACATACACGACACATCATGTGCTCAGGACTGTACTTGGCAAGCTTTCCTGAAGATGTAAAGAGCAGGCAGAGGAGAGATTCAAGAAGCACCAACATCTCCAAGGAGCATTTGCCAGCCGCCATCTCAGAAGTGCTTAATGTTCCCATGCAAAAGTGTATATTCACTGGTGAACCACCTATAAAGTCTTTAATCTCACCCTGGCTATTTTTTCCCACTGTCTCATGATCCAGCTTGAACCAAAAAGCTTGTTTCCCTCCATGTTTAAAACAGAGAAAAAGTTTATTTCTGTTTTTCCCCTTGAGTTCCTACTGGAAACCAACACTGAGTGTTCTTCCTTCTACTATGTGCAATGAACTAATTATTTTTTTTTAATAAGCACAGTGAGCCAAATCAACTGTGGCAGTAACTTCTAAGATGATAGATTTTACCTTGCTATACTGTGGTAGAGATATTCAAAGGTTTTCTAGAGGGAAATTGGGAAGGAGAGTGCATGCAGGTTCATTTCTGGAACAAAGAGGACTTCACAGAACCGTCAAGAAGAAGTTTGAAGAGGAAGCACTAGTTTGTCAGGAAGAGGCGGCTGGAGAGGGAACAGATGTGTGTAAGCACCTGTGAAGGGATGGAGCCATGGTGTGAACTGCCCACATTACTGGGAGAAACCACCAGAAGATGAGTCTGGTGGGGACAATGCAAATATCAAACAGGGGACAGACAGTGGGTGTCACACACTGGAGATGGGATTTTATGCTATGGGCACATCAGGAGTCATTGCAAAATTCCTAGCTAGAGAAATAAATTCAAGAGAATCACATTTTAGAAGGAAGAATTTTCCACCTGTTGCCAAGAGTCCAGGCAGTAGGACAGTGAATAAAATGCTGCAGTTGAATGTAAGGGAAATTAATGGAGGGAGATAACAAAATGGAAACAAGAAAAGGAGCTGGTATTTATTTATTGTTCTATGCTATGTGCTTTCTAGCTATTGGGAATTTCAACCCATGTACCAATCCTGGGAAGTCACTGGCAAGTTATCTTCACTTTACACAGATGCTTCCTGACTTACCAAAGGCCATTCAGATGGAGACAGAAGCAACCTGACTGTAATCCAAATCACCAACATGTGCAGTACTAACTACTCCACAGTGGAGCAAATATATGGGAGTGGAACTCACTGTGGGTTTTCATGAATACAGTCCCCAAAAGGTAATTGTTGGTATAATATAAATATGCTATTAAGGTTTGGTAAAAGGTAACAAGTGGATATGTAGTAATAAAAAGGGAAACATCATCTTGCAATAAAATAATTTTTTTTTGAGACAGTGTCTCACTTTGTAGTGCAGGCTGGCCCTGAGCTCACTATGTAGCCCAGACAAGCCTTGAACTCAGTAATCCTCCTGTCTCTGCCTCGCGAGTACTGGGATTATAGGCGTGAGCCACCATGCCCAGCACTGTGGTATGTGGTATTGATTGCTGGTGGGCGTGAGTCTCCATGCCCAGCATTGTATGTCATTACCGGGGATTGAACTCAGGACCTTGCGCTTGCAAGGCAGGTGCTGGAACCACTGAGCTAACCCTCTGGCCCAAAATAATTTTAAAGAGTAAGGATGAAAGGACAATATATTTAGAAGTCATTGAAGTTGGTTTCAAAATAGTGATCTTGAGGTACCTGGATACATTCCAATTAGAAAACTATATGAATTTATGTTTCCAAAAATATCCCTAAGGAAATGTAAATAAAATTACCTAATGGCTAAGTCATAAATACTTAAAAATATAAAAAGGAATACTGTTCACATATGTGAATATCTCCATTTAATGCCCAAATTATATATCATATTATGCATACATTTCCTAGTATCTACATCAAGGCTGAAATATTGTGTAATGTTTGGCTGTGTCACTCTTAAATTCTAACACTGAAATCTTACCATGCAATGTAAAGATTTCAGGGTAAGGGTTTGGGAGAGAATATGATTGGAATTATTTTGCTCACAAAAAGACTCCCCCTGCATCTCTCCTATCTATACTGTGATGATACAATGGCAAAAATGCTGTTCAGCCAATCAGGAAGGTGACCCCCCTCATCAAATAATGTTTTTGCTGATATACTGATAATGTTTGTGTTGAGCAAAAACTTGATCTCAGACTTACCAAATTGTGAGAACAAATTTCTGATGTTTATAGGCCACTTAGTCCATAGTACTTTGTTAAGGCACCCTGAACTAAGAAACAGTGTAACAAAGTTTTCATGAGGATCTGTTCAGTAAATATGACTTCAACAGAGAGGACATTTTTACATCTTATCTCATGAAGTCGAAAAACACAAAATGCATGGCCAAGGATCTGAATTGATAAATTAAAATGTAAATAATAATGTAATTATAAATCATAATAGAACAGGTAAATTTTAGCAAAAGCTTGTGACTGAATTAGTGGTCACAATGCTAAAGTTTAAAAAAACTACTTATGCACTTTTACAACTATTGTATTTGAAGAAACATAATACTTTGTTTTAACTGTGCCTATGATTGTTCAGTATTATTGGAAGACCTGTTACTTGTGTCCTAACATTTGAAAAAGTAGTAAGGCATAGGTTCCCAAGAGGAGGCATTTTATTTTTTAATTTATCCACATTTTATTCATATTCATGAAATAACAAACTAATTTTACTGAAATAAACCATTTTGTTTCTGAATAGAAAGTACACTTGAATCCATTCAGTGCTCTACTTCATATAAACTTGTATATTATTTTAATAATCCAAATTAAATTGTGACAATTGCTAATGCACCTAATCCTTTTTTTTTTCCTCTGGTAATTTAGCTTGAACTGTACTCTTTTTATCTAGTTTTATTTCATAATAGGCAAAACAATGATTCAAAGAAGGATAGAGATTAAAAGAAAGGCTCTTAGGAAGGTGATAGCCATCAAAATATGAAACTGAAATTTAAGAAAGTGGATGAAAAATACAGTGAAATATTTTCTAGAAATCCTGTGACAACACCTCAACAAAAGGAATTCTTTCATATTTTTATTCTATTCAAACATGCAAAAAGACAGGTAGCCCATACAACAAGAGGACTGAGTTAGAAACCTTATCAACATTGCAAGAGGCAAAAGGTAGTCATTGAAATACTATTTTGATGATTCTAAAAGTAGAAACATGATTACTATAAAAGAGGCAGAAAATGGGTGTTCTAGTAAGTGATATCTACACTGATTTAGGCTCTGTCTGTAGCTGGCCTTAATTCTAAAGTTGAAATGCTTGTAGAAGAAAGGTCTAGGTCTATTACTTCTGCGGTTAGAACTATTACTGGAAATTACTGCGCATTAAAACACCTAAAATGTGTGAAACTTATTGCTCTCCATTGATGATTTAATTATTATGTAATCTGGATCAAAATGTGCTGATTCTCATTTTGAAATTTAAAATTCACAAAGCCATATAATATGCTACATGTAGGGCATTAAATATTCTCAGATTTTAATGGAAAATTATGACACTTCAGGAAGGTTTATATACATATACATATATATATATAATTTCATGAGTGAGATAATATAAAATATAAAACTAAGAAAGACTAACATTTACTATAGAGATGCTTTTTAAATTCCTGACAAATGTTCTGACTATAGTTCCATTATCTCATTTTATAGATCTAATGATAAACTTAAAACTACCCCTGGGATCATGGCCCTGGGACTTCCTAAAAGGTAAATCCATATTTTTATTGAATTGCTTGTTGATATTTTTTAAATTGAATTCTTTATTGGTACATTTTATATACAGTTCACAATCAAGTTCAACATTAGGGAATTTATACCAGTATATGACAGAAGTTAATTCTCAATTTTTACCCATATCCCTACCCACCCACAACCCACCACCCCTTATATACAGGCTATTTCTTTTTCTTTCCGAATCATATTTATTCTTTCCCCTCATTATGTTCCCCCACCACATTCCCTTTGGATATTTATAATTAATGTATTTTGTGTGGTCACATTTGGTCTTTAATATCATATTATTTCATCATGAGCTCTAGACAGGAAAAGTTCTAGTGCACACTCAGAAAAAGCACCAGTGTATCTTCTAACAGCACACTTCTTGTAAGAAGTTCCTTTATTCTTAGGAACAATATGACCCTATAAATATTCTTTCACAGGATTCATCTGCATTCACCAAGTGAGAGTAGCACAAGGAAGTCTGCTGAGTAGGTGCTGCTTTTCTTGTATTTCCCGCCAGAATCACTGAGCTGACAACTTACAGTTGATATACAGATTTGGGAGGTGAGGAAAATTTAGGGCTTTAGAAGCAGAGAATCTCTTCCAAAATAAAAGAAAGAAGCACAGAATAATCTGAACACAAAAGAGTGGAGACATTTAAAACTGAAACTTTTGACCTCTGGGCCTCAGTCTTGAGTTTATACATAATTACTGAGAGAAAGAGTTTTATAAAAATAGCTTTGAAAGGGCCGGAGGGTTAGTTCAGTGGTTCCGGCGCCTGCCTCGCAAGCGCAAGGACCTGAGTTCGATCCCCGGTTACCACATATAATGCTGGGCGTGGTGGTTCACGCCTGTAATCCCAGCACTCGGGAGGCAGAGACAGGAGGATTGCTGAGTTCGCGGCGGCTTGCCTGGGCACCATAGTGAGCTCAGGGCCAGCCTGAACTACAAAGCAAGACCCTGTCTCCAAAAAGCAAAAAAAAAAAAAAAAA
>PVIC010036435.1:0-18586 GCA_004025085.1 Thryonomys swinderianus
GCCACTGCGTGAGTAAGACATGGTGGGAGACGGAGGGGCAGGAACTCGGCAGCGACTGAGGCGAGGCCTCGGGCTGGGCAGGGCAGTTCCGACTCCGCCTCCCGGTCCCTGGCAGGTGCTGGGCCTGGAGGAGTCACGGAGGTAAAGGCTCACCATGCGGGGTGGATGGGCGCTGCTACCCCAAAGACCCTATAAATGTGCTAACTTCGCATCACTATAATAATTAGGGCTGAAGTGACACTGACTGCTTTACTAAAGAAAAAAATCTATTTAAAAATTTTTTATTTTTATTAGTTCTTGTTTGCAAGTACGTAACGATTACTTTCATCATGGGAAAAATGACACGCATACATAACACATCTTTATTCTTTTGACACCCCCTTCTTCGTTTCTCCTTCCCTCCGTCTGTATCTTTATTTCCTTCCTGTGTGCAAAAGATCCATTTCCCTGTTTCCTATTACCTATCTTTTGTCTTGAGTTCTCATTTATTTATACATTGGGCCCCTCATCATTTTCTGGTTTGAAATGACACACAAGGACACATGAATGTAAATTCATAAAATAAAATAAGTAGTAAAATAAAGTTTTTAAGTTTGTATTTCACAGTGTCCACTGGATTTCAGGATTGTACATATTTTTAAATTCTTGGTTCTTGGTTGCTTAGAATGGAAAGGAAAATGTAGGGGAAAAAAAGCACTTGCATTATATAACTCTCATGTGATGAATGTTTTAGGAAACTTAATGTTGCTTTTATATTTTAAAATATTTGTTCCTGTGTTCCTATGAGTCATTTCAGGATACATCTATTTAAGATGAAACTGTCAACCACCTGTCAGCCTTTTTAATACATGAAAGACAAGTGAATAAAATGTTTTCCAGCAGAAAGGACAAGGAACACCACCAAGCTGGTTTGGGAAGCAACACCCCTCTCCCCCAGCCTCGATTTCAAAAGGCGGCGCGGCAGTATGTGCCAGCCAGCGTCTCTGCCAGGAGCCCAGCTCTTCGCGCCCAGCAGCCACAGTCACGTGGTGGCCCGTGGCAGTGAGCGGGCTCCAAGGATCTGCCTGCTCCTGGTCCTAGAGGACCACAGGCGACGGCCCCAAGGACTTGCCCGCCCCAGCAGAGGGCTCAGCAGTGCAGAGAGCAGGCGAACTTCATCCACCCTCGTTCAGGTCATCAGCTCAGGCTGTCGCCAGCTGCTGAGCTGTTCAGGTGCCCGTCCCCAGGCGCTGGCAGGGCCGCCACTGAGGGCGGGCAGTACTACCTGCAGGCAGTTTCCTTCCCCTGCAGAAGGCGTTAGTCTTCTGAATAAAGTTCAGATCTTTCAGAGAACCCTGAAAGATCTGTTGCCTCACTCAGTGGCCCCACTGATTTCCACAGATCTGACCAGAGATGAGTGCGGAGTTGGACAAGGCAGAAACTTGGACCTCACTGTCCAGCCGCTGACTCACCTCACCCCGCCTAGAAGCAGCGAGCGTCTTGCCCGCTTTAGCTCCAGATGGAGCTGTGCCTCGTGGGGACACAGCTACTGCTCTAGGTGCTGGGCTGGTCAGACTGCATGGCCACACAGAAGCCAGCAGGGCACAGGGCGGTGGGCTCCTGGGGACACGGGCACACGGCCCTCAGCCAGCCCCGCAGCGAAGGCAGCATCAGACAAGAGCACGCCCTCTGCGCCCTCACCTCAGAAGCCCGGGCACGTGGCCAGCACGTCACCAAGGGCCTTCAGGTGACATCGTTAGGGCTATGAGTACATTTTGAAATGCATTATATCTTCTTGATATGTCTATCATGTAAATCTGTAATGAGGGACTTCTAAAATGGCTAGCTTTTTTGAAAAAAACACAATGTGCTGTAATTGTCTATTAAGTCAATGAGTACTCAGGGACTCTTAAAACTGCTGATTATTTACTTGTTGTGATTTGGAAAAAAGACTGAAGATTTGTTCTGAAATTCTCTTTAAAATGGAATTAAGTTGGAATTATTCTGTTACTTGGCTAAACGCTGAGCTCCTGGCTTCAATTCTCATGAGGATACCATCCACCCAGCATATTTATTGTTCCAGATCTGGATTATAATTATTAATTCTTATTTCATAATCTGAGTGAATTCCTACCTCTAATTCCTTTTCTAATTCCACCAAGTATCAAGTGTACATTTAGAGAGGGATTTATTAATCATTCATTTTATAATGTTGAAAAGTACTTTACTTCCAGGATAAACAATGGATCAGACCATATGGTGTATTTACAAGTCATTCTGTTGTCTTATATGTCTGCTGTGTGGTGACCCAAAATGTATAAAAATGAACAATATCTTTTATCAAGTTGCATTCTCTTATTCTCATTTATGTTTGTTACATAAATTTACAATGTTCCAAAGGTCTTCAATATAAATTATAAGACAATATATATTATAATTTATGCCATTATTCTATTAACATAAATTTTAATTCCATAATAATGCTTCATTTAATTTGCTCTGTAATCAAGCATTACAATTACTTCTAAGTATAAATCAAACAGAAGCCAAGGCAAAAACCAATGACAAAATTATTTAGACATGGCAGCCAGCAAGGAGCTCTCCTTTTTCTGCCTGTCAACTTCCCATTTAAGAAAATGTCCTTTGTCATCGGGTGGTGTTTTGACCCCAGTTCCTCCTCCAAGGCCTGACTAGGGGACCATCATAGACAGGACTCTGCCAGAGCTGAGGGTCCAAGCTCCGGACAGTCTCCGAGGGTGTGTGTCTATTCTCCACAAGAGATCACACAAGGCGGCGACTGTGTGTGTGTTGAAATCACAGACCAACAGTGGCAGGTATGACAGTCCCCATCCCACCACTCAATAGACCCACACTTATATGGTGACCAAGGACAACTTAAAGTTATCACACAGGACAGCGTGCACAGTGGAGAAAGAAAGTGGTGAAATGGAAGGAGTGCCGGTCTCCCTAAGGAGACATCTAAGATGAGGTCTTAGACAGGAAAGAGCCACCCAGTAGCGGAGCAGACGAGGAAGGTCCATGGGGGCAGGGAGGGGCCTGTGCGGTGCATGCAGGTGCAGCAGTGAAGTGACGGCAATACCCCGCCCAGTTGCCGGGTAGAAGGGTGACACAGACACAGAGCACGCAGTGTCCTGTCGGCCCTGTGACAGGCTGGGCTGAGGAGCGCTGAGCCGGGACGTGCAGCTGCAGGCCAGCGAGGAGGACCAGCACCGGGAGGCCCCTGAGGTAGAGAGTGGAGCAAGCACTGCAGTGAGTTCTGGGAGCCAAGGGAAGCCACAGAGGGCTCGGGGCCAGAAAAAGACACGCAAGGATGAAAGTCACAGGTGGACAAGGCAGGAGGACACACTGGACAGCAAAGGGCTTCGCCTTTCTGTCCAAACGCTGCCCAGGTTGAAAGCGAGGCACCGAGAGGAGGGAGAACGAGGGTGCGGGAGGATGGAGGAAGCAGACAGAAGCAAGGGCCTGCGGTGAGCTCAGAGGTCTAGCACTTGCCTGGCCTGTGCCAGGCCCTGGTTCCATCCCAGCACCACAGAAGAGGATGGGAAGGAAGAAGGAGAGGAAAGAAGAGAAGACTGGAAAGGCCAGTTGATCTGCTAACTAGAAAACCGTTGAAACATTACTGAGAGTAAATTTGTTTAATTAATGATACATTTATAATGTATTCAGAAGTTTATTTAAAGATCAGCAAAAATAGTTTTCAGCTGAACTTGACAATCCTGTTTTGAACTCTCCTAAATGTTACCCAAGATTCACTCTGATCAGCACCCCTTTTCTGGACAGCACAATTTTAACAATTATCTTGGGAAGAAAATATACTGGCTGTTGAAGTTCTAAGAAACAAAGTTAACTTGTATTTTGCTAGACCAGTGAAGAGAAACTGAGTCCTGGGAGCAAAGGTGCCAGCCTTTTCCTGCACTGCTCCTTTCCCAGTGTCCCCGGCACCCTGCATGCAGCGGGTGGCATTTGATCTCCCCGGACTTGAGGCTGGAGGTAAAGCCGCACGCTCAAAGCCACTCCAGCAGGATGGATATTTAATTCCATGACTTTCTAGCAATGTTGTGCCCAAACTCGCTTAATTGCTGAAGCCTGCCCTCCTGGACTCCCTGCTGTCCTGTGGATGCAATCGAGTGCATGCTGGACGTCAGAGGAGAGGACTTTGGGGGACATGAAAATGTGACAGAGAGACACTGACCACCAAATAGCGCCCAACCTTAATGCATGCACTATGATCTAACTGGAAAAAGTGTGCCAGGCAGGACTGCATGCCAGCTACCACAGATGCCCCACACCTACAGCAATAAGCCCTGCAGGGAAGAGACAGGCTAGGGCAGCCACCACAAGCATTAGGATGGCACCAGGCAGCTGTGCCTCACAGCAGGCCCAAGGGGAGGGCTCTCATGGCTTTTCTCAGCTACCCTTTCAAGGCTGGCACTGCATTAGGGTCCTGGTCAAGCTGCCTGCACATGGACTCCAGCAGCACCCGGAGCCCCCCAGGTGCTGGCCTCAGCCTGCTTTCTGCAAGAGACTGAAGGGTACCAGCAACACAGAAACCAAAGGGACTGTCATTTATTTAGGAAGACCTATAATTTTAACAAATTCCAATAAAATCATATGAGAATCACTGAGCTTCAATGTCCCTGTGCCGAGCACATGTCCACGACTACAGCTTCTGCCACCAGCCCAGGTCCAGTGTGAGCTCAGCTCAGCTCAGCTCTCTGGGGTTTTCCCGGGTCGACACCAGGGCCTCCCCTCACTCTTCAGCACCAAGGCAGCAATCTACATTTAGCTTTTAGTCTTGGAGAAGCTACTGTGTGATTTTATTCACTACATACATCAGTAACCTATAGCCTCTTTAGAAGAATGGAAGTTGACTGGAAATAAACAATTGTACATACATGGAATGCATGCATATGTAAACATGAATTTTTTATCTTTAGTTTCCAAAGCATTTTTTATTATACTAGCTACAAATTTGTTGAAAAAAGATAATGCATATTCATGAAAAAAGAGATGCAAATACTAAGTTAAAAAACTCTGCAGTGTGATTGAAAACTATGGTGAATGTTATGGTTTCCAAAACGTATTACAGTAAAATACATGTTGCTGTTAATCCTCCTGCTCACTCTGAGCACAGGCTTCCCGCTCCTGTGGCCCTTTATGAAGCAGCTCTGGGGTCCTGGTTCAGGAGAGTCTTCAGCGGACTGTCCTGGGTGCCTCAGTGTCCTCCACCCTTTCCAAACCTTCACCTATCATGGTCATTTCCACTTGGAGGAAGAGCCCGAGTGCAGGGAGGCAGATCCCGCGACCGAGGTGCATGAGGACTCATGTTTTCACAGGCTGCTGCACTGAGCAGCAGTGCTCAGGGTGTTTTTGTCACTGAATAAAGACACCAGAGAGGACCTCTGAAAGTCCTTGAGAAAGTGACGAAGGCAGCGGGGTTAGCGTGTTGGAAGTAGGGGGACCATTTAGAGGGATGTTCATAGCAATGTGTCTTTTACTGTTAAGAAGTCTCAAGTAGGGCCAGAGGGTTAGCTCAGTGGTTCTGGCACCTGTCTCACAGGCACAAGGTCCTGAGTTCAATCCCCGGTAACCACATACAATGCTGGGTGTGGAGACTCATGCCCACCAGCAATCAATACCGCATACCACATACCACAGTGCCGGGCGTGGTGGCTCACGCCTGCAATCCCAGCACTCAGGAGGCAGAGACAGGAGGATTGCTGAGTTCGAGGCTTTCCTACACTACATAGTGAGCTCAGAGCCAGCCTGAACTATAAAGCGAGACCCAGTCTCAAAAAAAAAAAAAATTCACTAAAGAAAATGACTATAGAAAATCTGTTTCTAAGGCTTGATGTGTTAATAGAATCTGTAATTTTAGATCACTAAGGCGATCAGGATATACAATAAAGTAACATAGATAGTTGCTAAGTCACATAAGTAAGACAATAAAATGTAAGAAAAACACTAAAAGTTCAAATATCTGAAAATTTCTTTAAAATACTTGATAATGTTGGCTGGATGGCTTACTCTGTTCGTATATGACAAAGTACTACGTGTGTAATTATTTTGACCTGATTAGCAAGGACGACAGACTTTATAGCCAGAAAACAGTAGAGAGTTGTCTCCCGATCTCAAGAGACCAGGCTCACTGCTGGGCGCACATCTGTTTGATGGGGATGATGGGTTTTTAGAGAAAAGGCCCAGAGAGGAGACAGTACGCACCGTGAGAGGCCTGCATGCCCGTGAAGGAATCCGGAGCCCGAGGGGGCAGGTGCCCAGCGAGGGGCTCAGGGACGCAGACCATGAGCTGGGAGTGGGGTTTCGCACAGCTGTCAGGGGAGATGGGAGACATTCCTGCCTGCTCCACAGACTGCTTCCCTGGAGGGTGCAGGCTGGGACGTGTTTCTATTTGCTGGTGGAAAAACCGCTCAGGGATAAGGAAGTGAACAACAGGGTCAGTTTTGGAGCAGCAGTGTGTCTGGATCCACAACGGCTCACGGATGACACAGACCAACCCATGTCACAAGTGTGTCAGAGTCTAGGTTGTTAAAAGCCAATAAAAGATAAATATGAACGACTACAGGCATACAGCTAGCCAAGCAATCCCCAGTAATCCACATTAAAATGGCAAAGCCAAATAAAATTCATAACCCAAACTGCAACACAGCAATAATAGACCAAGCGAAGACACCCCGCTGTGTAAGTTACCTCTGCCCCAAATTCCAGGGATTCTAATTACCCAAGTATGAGACTCAGTATAGGGAACTTGTAATATTTCCAGCAATAAGCAAAAATCAAACATCTAGGAAAAATAAATTATAGCATTTGGAAAACTCCAATCACAGTAATTTTTGCACAATTGCAGCTTTAATAATTTACTTAGTTTTATATAAAAATGAAAACCTATGGAATATGACAACATTATGATAATAACACTAATTGGTACATGCTATGAGCCAGGCAGGTTTTGAAATGCTGCGTTTACATTTATCTCATTTGCTTATCAGAATTGAATGTAGTAGAAATCATCTCTATCTCGTAGGCAGGGAACGGGGGCACACACAGACACGCGGAGAGCCAGGCGCTAAAACGGCCCAGTCCCGTCCTCTGGGCCCCACGAGAGCACAATGCCTAGAACACGCATTTTTAGACCCATCCCAGCCGCAGTAGGAAGCCTTGAGCCCCTTCCCAGCCGGTGCAGACCACATTCTGAGAGTCGTTTGAAACCCCGGTGAGAGCATGGCAGAGCGGGGCTGGGTCAGAGCCGGCTCCGGAGACCGGAAAAGGAGAAGCTCCCGGACTGGGAGACGTGTGCCGGGGGAGGGGAAACGGGAACGTGGAGCCCTACGGGCGGTGCAGGATGAACGAGGCGCTGAGGAAGAAGCACGGGGGCCAGTGGGAGAACGGACGGCTGTGGGCTTGGGGTGCGGTTTAGGGCTGGCGTGTGGGCCTTCCACAAAGCCGCCAGGTAGGCAGCTCGGAAAGGGGCAGGCTCCAGGGAGCCGAGAGGCACACCCATCCTTGCAACACCGACCCGGCCCTAGCCTGGCTGCCACTGTCCCGAGTTCCCAGCTGAGGGTGGAGGTGGGGTGAAGGGTCCTGGGCCTGGCCTGGGCACCGGGTCACCACACGCTGCGCTCGGAAGTTGGAAAGTGGAGAGAGGTATCAGGAAAACTCCAAGCACAAAGCCTAGCCCCATGGGTGCTGGCCGGGCTCGCTTTGGCTTCCCGCTCTGAACGTTCTGTTTGCCAAGCATAAGCCCCACAAGGGTGGTTTCTGCCGGGTTTTGTAGTTTCCGAGGAATCCAGCAGAAGGTAAAACTGTAGCATTATTTCATCAAGGATCCTTCTCACTGGCAGGAGATCCGGGGTTCCGCCCAAGGGCCACAAGTCCTTTCAGGTCTGAGGCTGGGGGACCATGAGGGCTCCTCCTCCTAGGACACCCTCGTAGGAAAAGAACATTCTGGCTTCACCCTGAGAAACCAACGGAGGGAGGCAAACAGCCGGGAGGGAAGGAAATAAACAAGAATGGAGAAAGCTCACAGGAATGTCTGAAAGTAGCTATTAGTCATGTCAGCCTAATCGGATCAGAGGCCGCCCTCAGACAAAAGAATAAGGTATTTTGGTTAAAGGCTCATTAGAATTTAGAGTGCTTAATTTCCTTCCTAACTCTAAGTGCCAAAAAGGTAGAAATAATGAAGATACTAATAAAATAGAAGCTTTTACATTTTTACAGTTAAAACATTTTAATAGCTGAAATTTAAAATGTTTTCTTCTACCTTCTGTGGTCTACTCTATAAAATAAAATTAAGATTAGATGTTTAACAAAATAAATTTGACTTCAAATAAAAGCATTGACCAAAATTAGATGGATTTAGAGATAATAGCTTACTTTTCCAATCTAAAACGTAGAAATTCAAGATTTCTTTGGATAACAACACCAAAACAATTTCTTAGTGATTGCTTTTCATTTGTATCAAACATGCCTCTGAGCTTTCACTGTGAGTCACTGTAGCTGTAGTGATGATTAATTAATTCACCTACATGAATGAGAGACATCAAGGCTGGGATTCAGGCTAAGTATTTGAGAGCAGCAAGTAACAGCCTGGCACTCATGGTGCTGCACCTCCCACAGGTGCCTGCAATGCCACCCCTCCTAAAAGGGCTGTCTGCATCAATCCAGTAGTCAGACGTAGGGCCTCAACCATAAGAACGCAGCTGCTAACATCTGAAAATGGATCTCTGACACTGAGATTGAAACTTTATTGGTCACACCTTGAAACAGAAGCAATATTTAAAATGTGCTGTGCCACAACCTTCTAATCTGCCAACAGAGGACTCTACCAATTTTTCAAAGAAAGAAAGGAGGTAGAAATTGCAAAGTTTGTTAGAGACTGACCAGAGTTTGAAGAAGTAAGAAGACCAATGTGTTTTCTCAACTAAGACAAAGGCTACACTGCTTCTGCCCTTGGTGACTGTGTTAGTCACCACTACAAGAACCACAACAGTGTCCTGATCAAAACCACTCCCAAAATGGCATCGCTGCCCACCTCCTACTGATGGGGAAGAGCATGAGTTTGAGTAGCAGGAAGCAATGACTTTCTAAATCCACACAGGGGGAGAGAGAGAGAGAGACTTAAGGGAACCAGGGAAGCAAAGAGAGGAGATAAAATATGTTACTGGGACAAGTGGCTTTGTTGAGAGCTATGAAAGGAAAGCGGAGATTTCAAGAAATCTTCCCACATGGTGCTAGTCCAGCAGCCCACTTGGTAGAGGGCCTACAAGGATCATGTATCAGTGCCTTGTGTTTATCTATCAAATTCACACAGAAAACCCACCCCACACATATTTCCTTAAGAATAGAGTCTATTTATGAAACAAAGATCAAACACTTCTTCAAATCTATGTTTGAGAGGTTTTATATCTGCATGGCAAAGTCGACTTTTTGTGCAAAGCAAGTGTTCGTTATTATGTGACTATTTTGTTATTTATTTACTGGTTTTAATGACCAATTAAGTAGAAAATTTCTTTCTTTTTCAATGCACAAAGAGTCCTAGTAATGTTTTGAAAATCATACTTTGAATAAATACAGCAAGGCATCAGGCACTATAACAAATCAATGGAAATTTAAATTTATTATGCAGGACATAGGGCCCAAAAAATGCCCTGATACTTTTTCTAAGATTCATCTTCAATGCAAGTGCTTTTCAGTGTAGCCTCTAGACTAGTAGCATTAGTATCAACTGTTGTTAGCATCAACCATGTATTAGAAATGCAAATTCCCGAGCCTTACCTCAATCCTACCGAGCAGGAAACTGTTAAAGTATAGAACCCTAGACCTGTGCCTCAGTAAGTCCTTTAGAGGAATATGTTAGATGCTTTGGTCTCTGTGAACAGCCTTCTACCAGACTTATGTTTCCAGCCACCACAAAGTACATGTTCCCGTTATGACTGTATATGCAATGGTTTCTAGACTGGGCGAGAAGCAGTACCAAGATGCACTCCATAAGAGAAGGCACAGTGCCTGGAGAAGTCCTGCCCACTAGCCTGGGATTAATTTCCTCAATGGCATTCAGGGACCAAGAACATAAACAAGGAGGTTTTGCTGCAGACAAGACATACTGACTGCAGTTCACAGTTGGAGCAGCTGAACAGAGCGTTGAAGAAAAAGAGGAGCCACAGAGAAAGGTCCCCAAAGTACATGGGGAGTGTTCACAAGACCTTCGTCCAGGGCTGAGCTGTACTTACACAAAATGAGGGAGCAAATGCTCACCGATTCCTTTAGCATCTTACTTTGACAGCTCCAAGTCCAAGCTTTAAGGAAAGAACCATGCTCTAGAGACTACACCTATGAGAAGGGCAAATTCAAAGCTACAAAGGATGAAAAGGAGCCTTCAGGTATAGTTGCCTGATAGGAAAACTTTGCCTTTTCTTAAAGAAGGCGAATATTTCCTCGGCACATAGTAATGTTCTTAATGCCCACCAGAGTGGAAATTATTGGCCAAAAAATAAGGTGCATGTGAACCAGAGACAGTTTTTAAAGAAGCTATAAACAGAAACAGAACCGAGGTGACCCAGCTGTTGTTATTAGCAGACACAGACTTTAAGGCAGCTATTAGGGATACACACAAGAATTCAGAGAGAAACAGTCAAATAAGAGAATCTGCAGAGAAATGGGGCCCATAAAAATGAAACAAATGGAAATCTGAACTGAAAATCGAAATGTCTGAAATAAAAAAGTGGCTAGGTAGTTTTATCAGCAGAGGGAAGACAGCAGGAAAGTAAATGAGTGACCCTGACAGGAGATTCATTGAAATTATTAATCTAAGGAACAGATAATTAATTCATGATTTAAATAATGAGTAGATCCCAACGCGGGTGCTTGTGACATAACATTAACCCAGCACAGAGAAGGAGAGGAGAGAGAGAAAGAGCCGGTGTGAGGGTTTAGTGGACCAATCACTGACAGAAAGATGGTCAAAATGCTTTCTAACTTGGCCACAACGACCATTTCAAGTTCAAGAAAAATAGCAAAACCCAAGCAAAATAAATAAAAGAAATAAAAATCAGGCAAATTATCATGAGTGAAAGAGGAAAGAAGACACATGAAAGCAGCCAGAAATGCAACACTTTACCCAGCGTGAAACTGACAGGAGAACTGGAAGGTGGTCCCTGAAACACTGGAGAGAGAAGACGATGACATGACTACCAATCAGAGCTTAGATCTGCTAAAATATAACCGTGAAAACGAGCAAGATAGAAACGTTTTCAGGTAAACAAGAACAGAACAACGGTCACCTATAGATCTGCGGTAGAGGAAACACTGAAGAGCGCGTCTGGGCTGACGGGAAACGAGGCCAGAAGGAAATCAATTCGCAGGATTACATGGAGAACACCGGAGAGAGGGCCGAGGCCCGCTCAGCACTCCGGGCACGGTGAGCCTACTCACCGCACAGAGAATAAAGAAGGAAATACCGTGCCGTCTTAGCGGGCTCGGAGAATGTGCTTGATGCAGTTGAATACTTAAGAGTAAGCACACTCGACAAACTACTAGGGAACTCCCTCAACCTGACAAAGGCGTGGCAATAAGAGGAACTTCCAGCACATAAATTGTTCGAGGTTTTTCTCCCCCAAATCAGAAACAAGCCAAGTTTGCTGTTTTCTTTCCACTTCTGTTCAACACTGCCATAAGTACGGAAAAGCAAGAAAAGGCATAAAAATTACAAAATAAGAAAGAAAACTGTATCATTCACAGATCCTAATTATCCATGTAGAAAATTATAACTAATAAATGAAAACTTACTAGAATTTACCAACATTGCAAGATTCAAGATCAACATAAATAATGAACTGTATTTTTGTATGTTGGCAATAAAAACTTGGAGAAAAAATTTTTAAATTCTGTATAGAATAGCATTAAGAAAAATGTGAAAAACAGAAAAATATCTACTAAAATAATAAAATGCCCAAGATGTTTCCAGAGAAAAACTGTAAAAAGTTCCTAAGACAAATTAAAAATTATCCATGTGCATAAAGAGAATTGTCATGCCCAGAGGCAAAAGGTTCAATATTATTATTAAAATGTAATTTTCTCGATTGCTCCATATATTGAATATAGTCCCATTCAAAAGAGCAAGGTTTTTTGTATCACTGACAAGCTAATTCTAGCATTGTGTAGAAATGAAAATTACCCAGAACATTCATAGCAAGCTTGAATAAAAATTTATAAAGCTGGGGGATTCATATAAACTAATGTCTAGGGTTACCCTAAAGTACATTTACTAAGGCAGTGTTCTTCTGACATAAGACAGACAAGTATATTAACAGAACAGACCTAAGTTAGCCCACATATGTGCAGTCATTCATTTCCCAATAAGATGGTAAGAATATTCAATGAAGAAACAGCAACTTTTTTCAAGCAAATGACTCTACAAGTTAGATATTCACACATGAAAACAAAATAAGCCGGCTAACTTCTATTTTGTATTCCATATGCAAATAAATTTGAAATGAACTCTAGACCTAAACACAGAAGTTAAACCTACCATGTGCAAGATAAAAACGTTGACAAAGTCTTTATGATATTGGGATATTCAAGGATGTACTGGCACACACAAAGAACTGTCTATACAAGAATAAATCAATAAATTCAAGTTTTGCCATATATAGAAACTGCTCTTACCCAAAATCATCAGTAAAAAAATGAAAAGCAAGCTGCAATCATTTTCAATATATTTATAAGACAAAGATGACAAATCAAATTAATATGGGCAAATGACTCAATAGATACTTGACAGAAAAGAGTCATCAAGGTCAAGAAGAAAATAAAAGACACTCCAAGATAAGAAGAAAGGAAAGGAATTTATAACTAGTAGGCCTACAGATGTTACTTAAAGGAATCCTGCACACTGAAAGGAAGAGTAGATACACAAATTGAAATTAGGAAAAGATTAAACGTAAGAAAAACATAAATAAACTGGCAGCAATTATCACATATCTTTCTATAATAACTCTGAAAATAATGGTCTTGATTCTTGAGTTAAAAGATGTGAACTAACATACTGGAGTAAAAAACAAGACCTAATTATTTGCTGCAAGAAACACCCCTCACAGAGATATACACATACTGAGAGTTAAACTCTAGAAGGCAATATTCTATGCAAATAGGATTTGACAAGCAGAAATATCTATGTTCATATAGCACAAAATATTTCATAATAAACTTATTGAGGGGACTGAAAAAGATCAATGACAGAGGCTTAAAAATGATCAATGCAAGGGCCGGAGGATTAGCTCAGTGGTTCCGGCACCTGCCTCACAAGCGCAAGGTCCTGAGTTTGATTCCCAGTAACCACATACAATGCTGGGCATGGAGACTCACGCCCACCAACAATCAATACCACATACCATGGTGCCGGGCATGGTGGCTCCCAGCACTCGGGAGGAAGAGGCAGGGGGACTGCTGAGTTCGAGGCTTGCCTGGACTACATAGTGAGCTCAGAGCCAGCCTGAACTACAAAGCGAGACCCTGTCTCAAAAAAAAAAAAAAATCAATGCATCCATGTATAACAAACATTTATCAATAAAACCAAGAAACAAGGAAGAACACCACATATGGATAAAGGAACAATCCACCAAGGGAATATAACAATTGTAAATGCACTGTACGTGCACCAAATATTGGTCTTCTAATTTTATAAAACAATTAGTGTTTAAAAAACAATGCAACATAAAAGAAAATATAAGTCCCAATATAAAAATAGTGATTTAAAAAAACACTTTTACAAATAGATAGGTAATCAAAGGGGAAAAAACAACCACAGCTGAACTATATCATAGATCAAATATACTTAACAGACATTTGCAGAATATTCTGTCCAACAACTGCAGAGTACACATTCCTTTTAACAGCTCAGATTCTCCCAAATACATAGATTATATTTGAAGCCATAAAGTGAGTCTTAACAAATACAATAATAATTTAAGTAATTTTCACATCTTATTAGATAATCATGGACTAAAACTAGAAATTAAAAGCAGCAAAAAGAAAAAGAAAAATGAATTTAAAAGCAAGGAAAACTATACAAAGGATGGAAATTAAACAAGTCATTTTTAAATGATCAGAGGACTATGTATGAAATTGCTAGGAAGAGGAAACTTAAAAATTCTTTCACCTGCTGGGGATATACACAAAAGAATTACAAGATTCATATCACAGTGACATATGTGCATCCATGTCTATAGTTTGTGATAGCTAAATCTTGGAAACAAACCAAATGCCCATCAACTCTAGACTGGATAAAGAAGATGTGGGTTTTAAATAAAATGGAGTATTACTCTGCTGTGAAGAATGATGAGATTGAGTCATTTATACTCAAATGGACGTACCTTCAGGACATACTCATAAGTGAAATAAATAGGTCACAGATGTGTAAATATCATATATTTTCTCTGGTCTGATAAACTGTAGTTATAAATGTGTTCTAGAATGCATGACTGATATTGTGAAATAGTAAATATTCAGAGAGAAATGGAGTTTAGGGATAAATAATGAAGAAAAAAACTGATGGTAAAAAAAGGGCAACAATGCTTGTGTATATAGGGGTGAGAGGGAGGTAGGGTTGGTAGGGGAAGGAAAAAGTGAAAATTAAGTTGTGTCATATACTGGTAAATTCTCAACGTGGAGCATAATTTGTGATGTGTATATATAATTTACCAATAAAATGTACCAATAAAGAAACAAAACAATTCCTAAAGGCAAAAATTGAAACATAATTAGAGTATTTTGGATACAGTAAAGGCAGTTCTAAGAGGGAAGTTTATAGTTATGAGTGCCTACATAAAAATATAGAAATATACATAACTCAAGTAAATAACCTATTAGGCATCTCAAAATCTTAGAATAAGATCAAGTCAAAATCAAACCTAATAGAAGAAAATCAATAATGAAGATCAAAGCTAGAATTAATGACATAGAGACTCAAAGCACAACACAAAGGATCAATAAAACAAAGAATTGAAACTTTGAAAAGATGGGTATTTGATAAACCCTTAGTTAAACTAACAAAAGAGAGGGGAATTCCAAATCAATAAATACTATTGAAGATGGAAAAGGGAATGCTACAACAGATCCCATTGACATTCAAAAGATCATTAGGCACTATTTTCAAAACTTCTATTCCAGTAAACCTAGAAGAAATCCATAAATACCTAGGCACATATAACCTACTAGCATTGAATCAAGGGTATATAAAATACTTGAATAAGTCAGTAATAAGTAATGACATTGAAGCACAAACAAGTTTTCCACCAGGAAAAGCACAGAAACACAAAGATGCACTGTGGGAATTTACCAGACCTTTAAGGAGCTAACATTAAAGCCCCTCAAAGGGAAAAAAATGCTTCCAAACTAATTCTATAAGATAATATCACCCTAATAAATAAAACTGAACAAAGACATAACCACAACAACAAAAGCTATACAGTAATAACCTTTATGCCAATAGATGCAAAAATTTTAATAAAATACTTGCAAACTAAACTTTCCAACACGTTAAAAAGAACACACACCACAGCTGAGCTGGTTTCATTCCAGGAATACAAGAATGGTTTAACTGATGCAAATCAATAAATGTAATACATCATATAAATATAATCAAGAATTAAAACCACATGATCATTTTAACTGAAGTAGAATAAGCCTTCCACAAAATTAAACATTTCTTCATGTTATAAACCCTAAAGGAACTAAGTATAGAAGGATCATACCTGAAGATAATAGAGGTTGTATACATCAAACTGACAGGAAACGTCATGGGAGAAGCCTTAAAAGCATTCCTTTTAAAATCAGGAACAAGACAAAGATGTGCACCCTCAAATTCTTATTGAGTATAGTAAATAAAATTTTGGCCAAAATAATTAGGCAAGAGAAAGAAATACAAGTGATACAAACAGGAAAGTAAGAAGCTAAAGCATCCTTACATGGGGAAGATATGGTTCTACTATTCCTAGAATAGCCCAGATATTTTATGAAAATAATGTTAGATGTGATAAACTGAGCAAATTAGCAGAATACAAAGCCAGCAGCTTTCCCATATACTGATAATGGACCAGCAGAGAAAAAATGAGGGGATAATTCCATTCACAATAGTTTCAAAACAAAAAATACTTAGAAATTAACCTATTGCAAGAAGTGAGAGAATTTGAAAATTACATAATAATGAGAATTGCAGAACACTGAAGAAACTTAAGAAGATACCAGAAGATGGACATACCTCCCATATTCATGGATCAGCAGAATTATTAGTAAAATGACCATATTATCAGAAGTACAGGAAATCATTGCAAGAATCAATGAATGATGCCTCAAAATAAAGGCTTTCTATAAAGAAAAGATAGCAGCCAACACAATGAAGACATAGACTAAAGATTGGTAGAAATCTTTGCCAGCTACACTTCTGACAGAGGACCAGTATCTAGAATATAAAGAAAATACACACATGCCAAGGAAATAAAATAGCCTAATCAATAAATGGTAAAGCTAATTAACAGAAGATTCTGAAAGTACAAATGGACAGTAAATATATGGAAAATGTTTAACATCTTTAGCCATTAAAGAAATACAAATCAAAACTACAAAGAAATACAAATCAAAACTACACTGAGCTTCTATCTCACCCCAGTCAGAGTGGCTATCCTCAAAAATACTAAAATAAATAAATACTAGCTGAGTATATGGGGGGAAAGGAACCCTTCTCCATGGATGATGGAAATGTAAATTAGTACAGTGATACAGAACTCAGTATGGAGTTTTCTCAAGAAACTAAAAATAAAGCTACCAGTTGTTCCTGCTCTACTTAGCAGTGCTTCAGATATTCTCACAGGATTTAAAGTGTACTACGGGGCATCCTCATACTCATGTTTATTATGGCACAATTCACAATCACTAAGATATGGAGTGAGGGTCGGTACTCACCAGTGGATGAATGGATAAAGAAAACATGGTGTACTCCACAATAGAGACCAAAAGGGGTAAACTCATGCCATTTGCAGGAAAATGGGTGGAGCTGGAGTTCATCATGTTAAGCAAAGTAAGCCGAACTCCAAAAGTCACATATTACATGTTTCTCCCCATATGTGGATCTAAAAAAAATGGTTGCATGAAAGTACAAGGGAGATGACTACTAGACAAGAGAATGAGAAAAAGAGGAAGGTGGGTGGAAGTGAATATTATAAGGGGATGGATATAATCAAAATCCTGCTATAAAGATGTTTGAAGGTACCACATTGAAATCTAGTATTTTGTAAAATTAACATGCACTAATAAAAATACGTCTAGAAAGTCTTACTACCACTCAAATGAGATATAACTACATACCCACCCAAATGGCCTAAACTAAATGACTGCTGGCATCTGTCATTGAGATGTAGGTGTCCCCGAGCCAAGCCCACAACAGCTGAGATGGAGATTATATGATCACATCAGAGAGAGACATGCTAAATGCCATGGTGCACACGGCTCCCTGGAGTCAGTCCTTTCTATTTCAGGAACTGGGCTGGACCTGGGAATCTTTCTGTGGAATTAGGTGTGAAAGTGGAAAAGTAAAATGATCTTTTCTTCAAACTTTCTTTGACAGTAGATACAATGGTTTTTATGTTCTCTATTCTACATTACCCTCTTACATTCATTTAGAGACATTCAATTATCCCTTCCGATGTTGTATAAGATGACTCACGAAGAACACCCTCTAACCTAACAATGCAATGCCCTCTTTTCTTGTGAAGGCTGGCTAAACTTAAGACAGGTAATGACAAATCTGTACTCATCTACATTTTCATGAAAGATATTTTCATTATTTTGGATCTTCATATCTTTGGAGTAAAAATCATTTTTCAAAATTCTAACCAGATGGTCAAATTAATAGAGAAGTCTGGCATTTGAAGGATATTTATAAAGAGTCTTTTTGTAAAGCAAAGACTCATTTTCAAAACCAAATTACTTCCAGCATTGTACTTCATACAATGTGTAATAGTTCACATATTTGGGGCTGCAGAGGGTATGCATATTGGACCTGCTTACTTCTTCTTTGATAAACTAGAACACAAAGGTAAGATCACTGAATCAACGGACCTCTGAGTTTCTATCTTGAACAGATGATAATGGTTCCTGGTAGTATTAGCATTCTGTACACTAACTAATGACTAGAAAAATGGCTTGGGGATTTAAGAGTTAGTCTGGCATATTAACAAACCACAAACAAAACAGTCAAATAAGAACCAAGGGCTGTGCATATGGCTGAGATTTGAATGCCTGGCTAGAATTACAAGGCCTTGAATCTCATCTCCAGTACCCTCCCCCCTCAAGGAAAAGAAATAAACAAAAAATGGACCCTTTAGTATAAATCCAAAGGATAAGATCCAAGACCATAAGCATATCCTCTCACTTTCCTTTGGGCAACATGAAGATAAAGCGATTATTTATTATTAAGAAACACTGAAAACATTTTAGGGTTCAATCACAATAGTTTTATTAGCTTAAATGTTCGTTATCCTTGTTCTGTCTTGCTTTATAGTTTTAAAATTTCTAA
>PVIC010036436.1:0-18573 GCA_004025085.1 Thryonomys swinderianus
CCTGCCTCGCAAGTGCAAGGTCCTGAGTTTGATCCCTGGTAACCACATACAGTGCTGGGCGTGGTGACTCATGCCCACCAGCAATCAGTACCACATACCACAGTGCCGGGAGTGGTGGCTCACGCCTGTCATCCCAGTACTCGGGAGGCAGAGGCAGGAGGATTGCTGAGCTCAAGGCTTGCCTGGGCTACATAGTGAGCTCAGGGCCAGCCTGAACTATAAAGCAAGACCCTGTCTCAAAAAAAAAAAAAAAAAAAAAAAAAAAAAAAAAAAAAAAAAAAAAAAAAAAAAAAAAAGGAAACAGCTTATTTATATAGGGGGAGAGGGGTTAGAGAGGGCAAGAGAATGGGAATAAATGAGAATTAAGATGCATATCATGTACAGGTAAAAATTCCAATGTTGATTCGAATCATAATGTATATATAAAATGTACCAATTAAAATATATAAATAGAAAGTAATAGCCTCATGCTTGTATTGCTCATACATTTTATACTTCAAGAATGTATATAGCTTGAATTTAAATATTTACTACATATTACAAAATAAAATAGTACTTCTGTCCGTTTAAAAGTTTTATTTTGGAGTCCTGTTTTTCTCCTAATTCTTCTCAGAGTCTTCATTTATTTTAAGAATCTTTAATTTCCATTTTTGACTCATTCACCCAGTCTCTCTTTACACTGTACTTCTTTCAGGAATTAGGTAAAGGAAACAGGAAATTGGAATTTTTCAAACGTGGAGAGTCTGATGGCTAAGCGTTTTGTAATTTTTGAAATGATCATGCTCCTCTATTACACAATATTAATTACAACCCAATGATACATGTAGTTTCACTATTTTTAAATGGGTCTCTCTTAGAAAATGCAAAAGACTGCCATGGACTTCCCAAATGCATAGAAACATTATATGTCTAAGAAAAGACCTGTATTGTATGTAGCTATTAATTGAAAATCATATTTTATATTATGTCTAATTTGAGGCCTATACCAGCAATGTTAGGTGATTAATTTAAATAATGCAGGTCAGGCTTCCAAAACTGTTATAAAGCGATTAACTCTGTTCTCCTATAGTAGGCTGCTAATTCTGTAGCCCTCTAATGGTTGGGGAGAGAAAGGGTAATGGAAAAATAAATTTCATAGATGGGAGAGAAGTAGAAGGCTGTGTGGGCAGCTGTACTCTTCTTATCTCTGTAATTTTATTTTTTATCTTTCCCAAAAGAGACTTTTCATATGGCTTTCTCTGCAGCAAACTTTCTTGAAAGTCAATTGTATAAAATATAAAACAGGATACTGTGCAAGGGAAAATCTCATATTGTTAGTACTTGTCTCAAATACAAAGATTGTTATGCAATGAAAGTAATAACGATGTTTATAAATCTTGGATCTCAGTAAAAACTAAAAATTTTAGCACAAATTATAATTCAAATCAATTCAATTAGCATTTCATATCTATGTATGCTTTGGAAAAACTAGTACTTTTTGTTAAAGGAAAATATGTAAATTAAATATGTGTATTTCTCCTTCTTAAATCCTATCATAATTCGCTTGGAAAAGGTCTTCTTAATAACCAGCATGCTGAAGACTCACCATGAGTAATTTGATGTTTGACTTCATATATTCCACATATCATAGTCATTTCCTCCCTGAATTATCATTTAGCCTAAAGGCAGTAGATTTATGTTTTTACCCTGATTCATCTCTCCACTGCAGCTCAGTTTATCTTTTAACCACATTTACAAATTGCTAGATGTATCCATATACACACATAATAAACTTGGTAAATATTAGATGAAAAATATTTTAACATAAATTGAAGGCTTAAGGAGTTAATTTATGTTTAGACCAATCTAGGCATATTTAAAATAAAAATAAATCAGTTCCATAGGGACTGTCTCCTGGGAGAAGTACAATTAATCTTGGCTAAAGATGAGAACTAATTGTCTGTTATCTATCACTTTACCACCTAGATTACTGCAAAAACCTGTCACTTTGAGTGATCTCATGAACCTGTGTACTACAAGAGGTTTCTTGAGTTGTCTTATTTCAATAGAATTCTTCCATATTTAAAATATTTTGAGGACATTTCATGTCCTTAGAATAAAGCTGAAAGTCCGAAATGTGGTATTCATGATAAATTTAGAGCAAAATTATCTTCCCCATTTTATGAGTCATTGTGCCACCTAAGAAAATTTCAACTAAGTTAGATATTTCTTAAGTCCATGACTCTCTTCTTTAGTTTGCCCTAAAATTAGAATGGCTTCTCTAATTCCCATCTTTTCTTTAGGATCTGTATGGTAGAAAAAACATAGACTTCGCATTGAGACAGGCTAGAATTCTGAACTGTTTCTTTTCCCTTTCACTAGCTAGTAAAACTTGGGCAAACTCTTTCCCATCTTGGCTCAGTCCATAACTCTGGTAAAGACATGCCAATCAGTTTCTGGCATAATGCTATGTAACAAACACCACAAAAATTGAATAGCACAAAATGTATGCTTACTCTTTATGCATCTACAGGTGTCTGGGCTTAGCTCTAGGTACTGGGTTTAGATGAAGACTTCAGCATGACTCTTTTATGCTTTGGAAGGATAAATGGATATAAAAAGATTGATTTTTTTCTTCTGGCTTTGGTGGAAATCCAGACTTCAGAAGTACAAAATATGCCTTTGATTACTTGTGTTTACTTTAGCATACAATGAGTCACATTAATAGGGTGGTGTTAGCACTTGTATCTAGACACCCCACCCCAAGCGTCATGGACTCATAGGTAAGGCTTTGGGAGGTGACTGTGTTATGAGTGCACTAGACTGGATTAGTGCACTGATTGGTTTAGCATAGCTCTGGATGTGGATAATGGAGTTACTGAGAGGGAGTCCTACCTTGTGTGTGCATGGTGCCAGCCAATAGGTTTGTAGCCTAGATGGGATAAATGCCTGCCATGCCATGAACTATTTCTCCTCTGCCATTACCTCTGCCATGCTATACTGCCTTGGAGCCAGTGGATTATAAATTGAAATCTCATAAAATTGCACCAAAATAAACCTGTTTCTTTAATTTGTGAGTGTTAGGCATTTTGTCTCAATAATAATAAAGCAAGTAAGAGAGAGAATATATTTCCCTCCTCTTTGGACAAACTGTAAGTCATGGGATGAAAGATATAGGTAGTAGAAAGGGATTAAAGAATAGTGAACAGCCATGGAATTCCCATGGTCATATTATTAGGGGACTCATTTAGATAATGTAGAGGTTTCTAACACTGTGTGTGTCACAAAGGCTAAACAGATTTGACATTCTATACTTTCTCATCCCCTTCAAAATCCAAATGGTTGTCTTCTTCTCAAAGTTTATTTTGAGTGCAAGTAAAACTAATCAGCTTTTCTTCATTGAATGTGTTGCCTTTAATAATTAAGGCCAGGTTTATCTCTTCCCCAGCATATGTTTAATAATAATAAACTGATTGGGACATGTTTGCAACTAGTATTCCCTCACTTTGGTTCTCTGTGCTTTTCACATAGTAGGCACGCAGTACATACACCACAGCCTCTATCCAGCTTCTACATTGTTCATCAACCAGACTTTTAAAATTGTTCAAGAGGAGCTTCTGGCCTTTTCATATAGCCCAAATTAGGTCTTAACCCAATGAAACAAAACAAAACAAAAAAGCAATAACTTTCTTTAAAATGTGCTGAAAACCATATACTATCATGTTTCCAAGTAGAAATGAAGTTTGACATGATTTGAATAAAATATTTTACCTAAACTCTATATCCTTAAGGGTACAAGTGATAGAAATAGCTTTGGTATATAAATGATAAATAATTTCTTAACAAGTATGTGAGCAACCATGCCTCTCACCTCTGTCACCACCCCCAGTGTCACTGTCAGTCACACGGTAGAGCTCACGGTCCTCCCACGTCTCAGGCATGTTAGTTGGCTGATGCCAGTTCTTTTCTCAGCTTTCTGTATTGTCCTGTCTTTCAGTGATAGTATCTGATTTTTTTATCTTCTGCAAAGCAATTTTTTTAAAAAAATTGAGTTTATTGATACATTTTACATATACATGATCACATTCAACATTAAAAATTTATAACTGGCCGGGCGTGGTGGCTCATGCCTGTAATCCCAGCACTCGGGAGGCAGAGACAGGAGGATTGCTGAGTTCGAGGCTTGCCTTGACTACATAGTGAGCTCAGAGCCAGCCTGAACTACAAAGCGAGACCCTGTCTCAAAAAAAAAAATTTATAACTGTACATGTCATATCTCAATTCTTTTTCCCTTTCTCTTGTCCATACTATCACCCCAAACCTCTATATGCATAAGCTTTGTTTCCTTTTTGTTTGTTTTTATTATTAAATTTTTTCTTTTGCTTCTTTATTTCCTCCCCACTCTTTCCCTTTCCCCTTTGAACATTTTCTTCCTACATCGCAATATCTATCATACATTCTGGACATCATTTACACCTGTAGTTTCTCATACTAGAGAAGCCATATGATATTTACACATCTCCGTGTTATTTATTTCACTTATGCATTTGTCTTCAAAGTACATCCATTTCAGTAAAAATGACTCAAATTCATCGTTGTTTATGTCTGAGTAATACTCCATTTAAAAAAAAACACATCTTCTTTATCCAGTATTCTTTTGTGTGGGGGGGATACATTGGATATGGGTAAAAATGAGAATTAACTCATGTCATATACTGATACAAACTCCCAAATGTTGAGTGTGATTGTGAGCTATATTTAAAATGTACCAATAAAGAATTCAATTAAAAAAGCAATGTAAATTTATTTCAGGTACAATTATACTATTAAGAATCTGAGGGCTGGAGGGTTAGCTCAGTGGTTCCAGCGCCTGCCTCGCAAGTGCAAGGTCCTGAGTTCGATCGCCGGTAACCACATATAATGCTGGGCATGGAGACACGCCCACCAACAATCAACACCGCATACCACAATGCCGGACGTGGTGGCTCACGCCTGTAATCCCAACACTCGGGAGGCAGAGACAGGAGGATTGCTGAGTTCGCGGTGGCTTGCCTGGGCACCATAGTGAGCTCAGGGCCAGCCTGAACTACAGAGCGAGACCCTGTCTCAAAAAGAAAAAAAAAGAAGAAGAAGAATCTGAGAGCAGAAGAAATAATTCCTACCTTATATTAAACTGACTTTAACAGTGACCACCAAAAATATTTGGTGGGATTAATATGGTGTATGGCCACCTGTTAGTTTAAAAATATTTCCCAAACACGTCCCTTTTAATATTCAAGATTTTATTTCTTTTTCATTTCTAATTGATTTCATTGGTACATTTTGTACATGCATTATGATCATATTCAACATTGAGAATTCGTACTTGTACATGACACATCTCGATTCTCCTGTCCCCTTTCCTCTGCCCTCCCTACAATTCCACCCCCTCTATGCATAAGCTGTTTCTTTTTTTTTAGTATCAGATTTTTTCTTTACTTTGTTTACTTTTCCCTACCTACCCTTTCCCCTTTCCTTTTGCACACTTTCTTTCTTTTTAATATTACCCTTCATACATTTTGGAATTCATTTACACCTTCAGTTTTCATCCTAGAAAAATAAAACAGTATTTACACATCTGTGACCTATTTATTTCACTTACGAGTATTTCCTCAATGTACATCCATTTGAGTATACATGACTCAAAATTTTCATTCTTTATGGTTGAGTAAAACTCCATTTTATTAAAAAAACACACCTTGTTTTATAAGAAAATAGCATTCTTTTTTAAAGTCGCTTAACTCATTAGAGAACTCTATTGCTCCTGCCATTCAAACACAAACATAAAATAAGTACTTGTGTGCTATCTGTGTATTGTGTATGTGGTTAGATAAAAGGACTGTTCAACTTGGAATCAGAGGCCTTGAGTTCAATTCCACTAGCTGGGCCTCAGTTTCTTTAACAGGAGCCTTATTTATATTTGTTAATGTCTTCTCATATATCCTCTTTATTATTAACTTTTGTAACTGTTTTGCAAGCAAATGAGGGGACTAGGAATGAGGAAAGAAGAGAAAATATTATCTGAATACAAAGTGTCTTTGTGCCATTTTCAGTTACTGCTTTGGAATATGCAGGAAACATAATTATTCTTTATTCTTTAAAGCATCTTTACCTCCTCTTAGTAAGGATTTGATATTCCTTTATGCCTTGAATTTATTCTTTGAGGTGTTTACATTTATTGTTTCTTAGAAAGGTTGGCTGAAATTTGTCATTTGGCATGCCAGAATCTTGGTATAAAACATACCAAAATAATTTTTAGAAGATTATTTCATCTTTGTCATGTTAAACTGAGTTTTCTCATATACATCTGGTAGCATAGTTTTATAATTATTTCTATTTTGACCCTATTCACTTTCCAGAAAAAATACAGCTTTTCATGTACTTTGTGGGCCACTATGATTCTGATTCCAAATTACATACATGTGTGTTAAATCGAGTTTTATTCTCATAAAAGAAACATTACATGACCATTCTTTGGTGGGTTTCCATCTGAGATAAATTATCTTCCATTGTAATCTGAAGTCTTTCGGTTTTCCTATGAGAATTGGTCTGAAAATTGTATCCTGTTGTTTAAACTACTGGATAACTACTCAGTTTGTGTAGAAGATGAGAACTAAGATCGCTTTGCTTTACTTTCTCCTTGGTGTACCCACACAGCATTAAAATTAAGATTATATGTATTTATCTTTAAGGACAATTGTTTAATAAGCTTCAGTTATTTATTGTTCTGAGTCTTTTAAAAATATACTGTGCAGAAATAGGTGCACTGTGTTCTTAGACTAAGGTTATTATATTGGTCAATTTTCCCACTGTGGGAGCAAAATATATGTATAATTCAAAGAGAAATGGGGTGCTGGGCTTATAGCTTCAGAAGTTTTATTTATGAGAGGTGGTTCCACTTCTCTTGGTCTGAGATGAGGTAGAACATCATAGGAGACAAACAGAACAGCCTGGTAGACAGTCCTTGGGGCATGTGGAAGACAGGCTTACCTCGTGATGACTGGGAAGCATCGTGCAGTGGAACAAAAGCAGCAAAAGATACTCTTCAAAGGCAAAACCTTCAGTGCCCAGCACTAGCCGGGCTCTGCCTTCTACAGAATCAGTTGATGCATTCACTCATGAACGCGGCGCCCCTCCGCCCTGGTTACCATTCTAGGAATCTCTTATTCTTATCAAGGTTGCAAGATTACCGTCCCAGTTTACTTATGTGCTTACAATTTAAATGGTCTCGCACCCCCATTGTACAAGGAGATTGATATGATGCTTAACAGTAGGAGCTCTGGGATCAAAGTAAATCAGACTGGGAATCAGTCCCTGCCTATGAGCAAATCAAATGGCTTCCTGAAGGCTCACTTTCATTATCTTCAAAATGGATTGATAATACTTCATAATTCATTTTACTCAGTACAGTTGATGAAAGGTTTCATGTGTACAGGGTTTATATCCTAAATGCCGGGTAAGCTTCATAAGGCAAAGTTCCCATTCATGACTTCAACTGAGAGGAAGAGAAAATATGTGAACAAATGAGCACACAAAAATCAGTGACAATCACTGTGCTCAAAAAGCAGTTGGCAGCCTGTTAGGTTGGTAAGTTTACAAAGTCTTTTCTAAAGAGGGTACATTTAGTGTGGCATTTGGGTAAGAAGGAGGCAACCACACAAAGATCTCAAAGAAAAACATTTGAGTAAAGGAAGCACATACAGTAACAGCCCTGTGGCTAGAATGAGTTTGCTCTATGCAAGAAACCTAAAAAAAAGGCAAATATGACTGCCATTCTGTGAACTATGTAGAAAATTCTGTCATCAGTAGAGAACTAATAATAAAACAGAAAGAATATAGAATGGTTAGGGCCAATCAAGCACGAAACATAACAGTAAGAAAGAACTAATCTTAGCTCTCGGCATTTGATAAGAAGAATGAGACCTTGTAAGCCAGGAAGAAAAGTTTCAATTTAGTATGACTGGGAGCCCCTGAAAGGTTTAGAGAAAAACATATCTCAGCTTGATTAATAACTTTTAAAATGTGAGTTGGGGAAGGCTGCCCACTGGCCCACTGTATCCCAGGAGCGGCGCAGACTCAGCTACTGGGCACCATCCGTTTCCGGTGGACTGAAAGCGACCCACCGGCCCACTGTACCCTGGGAGCTGCACGGATTCCGCTACCGGGAACCATCCGATTTCGCCAGACTGAAGGCCACCCACCGGCCCACCGTATTCCAGAGCGGCGCGGAATCAGCTACCAGGTGCGCAGCAGAGGACTAAAGCCTGCCCACCGGCCCACTGTACCCCGGAGCTGTGCACTGAGGAGTCAGGTACGGACCCTGGGTGCCATCCTCACCACGGAGGTTTGAGGGCCTCTGCCCAGCCCCAACCCCACCCTGGAGCTGCGTAGTGAGGACCCAGGTCGTAGGAGAGCCAGAGCCATCTCCTGCATCCCTCCACAGGAGGTGTGCTCCTAGAGCCACACTGAGAGACCAGACAAGAGAAAAAAAAAAAAGGTGGGGGGAATCTAGCTTCTATTTTGCCATCTACTCCTAGATCCCTCTATTCACCTCTTGTCCCCACACCCTCTCCTATCTTCCTGTCAGAAGCAATACCCAGAAGTAAAAGATTCTTAGGCTGCCCTATTTCTTCTTCTGTAATATTATGAGAAGGGGTGAAAAGCCTCCAACAGTCTTAGAGCATACAGTTGGTACTGTTGTACATATGCCCTTTTATCCTCTATTACCTGCTGGCATATATGAGGTTCTAGGGTATAGGTGATCTTCATAAATCTGCTAACCCTATTTCATTCTCCTCCTATCTCCCTACTTCCCTGATTCCCCAGTGACCTTTTATCCCCAAAGGGTTCGGGGGGGTACATTTATGATCTGTATGTTGTATACACATTGCTGATGAATTTTAAATTCTGGCATATAGACATAGAGGTAACTCATAAGCTCAAAGTCTCCAGAATAGAATTTAACAAAACTTTTTATCTTATTTACTGTGCTTAATACTGATATTGGCATTTATTGTATTATGGTAACAAACATGATGTGATTGTTCTGCTCAACTACCTCCCATGATGTGTTAGAACTGAGAACTCTCAAGGGTCATTACAGATTAAAGGAGGACCCCCTAGAAAAGTGCCACATCCAAAGGGCCCCAGACAATAGAAAGAGACCTGCAACAAACATTGCCCTGCCATCAGGCAAAGAAGAGCATTAATAACAATGAAAGAGTAGAAAGGAGAAAATACACAAAAAAATAGACACAAAGATCACCACCACAGGAAATTTCAGAGAAACGGGAAATAGGGCAAACTGAAACTCAAAAACCAGGACTCTTGGAGATGGTAACTAAAGCAGATCTAGTAAAATGGAAATCAGAACTCATCTCTGAGATCAAAACAGGGATACTGTCCACAGTGAAAGACATCATTAAAGAGGAGATCAGTGACATGATAGAATCCAAGATAGCAATGGAACCTTTTAAACAGCTTCAAGCAGAGCTCCAGGGAATGGTGAAGGAGAATGAAAGCTTGCGCAGTAGGATGAATGAAGCAGAGAACAGAATCTCAGACCTACAGGACAGCATAGCAGCCAATGAGATGGAAAGGTATAATCTATGGAAAAGAGCAAGGGACCATGAGAAATCAATTCAACAGGTTCTAGATGACTCAAAGAAAAATAATTTAAGACTGATTGGAGTCACTGAGGAAGCAAGAGACAGTGTGAAAGACATAAAAAAGCTATTGTCAGAGATAACAGAAAACTTCACAGGAAAAGAAGTAGACATACAGATAAATGAGGCCTATCGGACTCCAAAACACCATGACATAAAAATAACTACAGCTAGACATATAATTATCAAGGTTCCAGATGTACAACAAAAGAATGAAATACTGAAAACAGTGAGAGAAAGGAAGAAAATCACCTACAAAAGGAAGCCCTTTAGGATCACAGCAGACTTTTCAACAGAAACACTCAGTGCAAGGAGAGCATGGAAAGAAGTATTTCAAGCATTGCAGGAAAACAACCTCCAACCTAGACTGTTGTATCCTGCAAAACTATCTCTCAGAATAGATGGGAAAATAAGATACTTCTATGATAAAGGACACCTGAAAAACTTCATAAATATGAAACCTGCACTCCAAAACATCCTAAACAACGTCTTGGAAAAAAACACAGAAAATTCCATACCCATGAGACCCAAGAGAGTGAATTCATTGGGGCAAACAAGAAACTAAATAGAAAAGGGGAAAAGCAAAGAAGAAAAGAACCAAGAACAGGGAAACATGGCAGATCTGAATATGTCCATATCAGTCTTAACCATTAATGTCAGTGGACTCAATGGGCCAATTGAAAGACACAGACTAGCAGATTGGATCAAGAAGCAAGATCCTACAATCTGCTGCATACAGGAAACACACCTAAATCAGAAGGAAACCCATAGATTGAAAATAAAAGGTTGGAAAACAATCCTCCATGCCATAGGAAACTGCAAAAAAGCAGGAGTGGCTATCTTGTTTGCAGATAAAATAGATTTCAAACCCAAACTGATTAAAAGAGATAAAGAAGGTCACTGTATTGTCATACAGGGAACTATCTAAGAGAAAGAAATAACAATCATAAATATTTATGCACCAAACTCTAAAACACCCAACAATATAAAACAAACATTACTGGACATGAAAAGTCAGTTAATCAGGAACACAATAGCAGTAGGGGAATTTTATACTCCACTGTCACAAATTGACAGATCAACTGGACAAAGAATCAATAAGGAAATACTTGAGCTAAATCAAACTTTTGAGCAAATGGACTTATTAGATGCCTATAGAATTTTTCACCCTTCAAAGCATGAATATACCTTCTTCTCTGCTGCTCATAGATAATTTTCCAAGATAGATCACATTCTAGTCCATAGAACAAGCTAAAGTAGATGCAAAGGAATCGAAGTTATCCCCTGCATACTATCAGACCATAGTGCCTTGAAACTGGAGCTGAATAGCAGAAGAAATTCCAAGATCCTCACAAACACATGGAAATTGAACAACACTCTGTTAATCAACCAATGGGCCACAAAAGAAATTAAAGAAGAAATTGAACAGTTTATAGAGCTAAATGACAACCACAGCACAACATACAGAAATTTATGGGTCACAATGAAAGCAGTTCTGAGAGGGAAATTCATAGCAGGGAATGCCTACACTCAGAAAATAGAGCAAACTGAAATAAACAATCTAATGATGAACCTCAGACAATTAGAAAAAGAGGAGCAAAACAAACCCAAAGCACATACTAGAGAGGAAATTATAAGAATCAGAGCAGAAATTAATGCAGTAGAGACAAACAGAACAATATAAAGAATCAATGAATCAACGAGTTGGTTCTTTGAAAGGACAAATAAGATCCACATACCCTTAGCCAACCTTATCAAACAAAGGAAGGAAAAGGCTCAGATCCATGCTATAAGGAATGAAAATGGGGAAATCAGCATAGACCCAGAAGTCCAAAGGATCATAAACACGTACTTTGAAAACCTATACTCCAAGAAGATGGAAAATCTAGAAGAAATGGATAGATTCCTAGACACATATGAACTTCCAAAGCTGAATGAAAAGGATATAAAAATGCTAAACAACCTGATATCAATCTGGGAAATTGAAAATGTAATAAAAAAAAAACTACCAACAAAGAAAAGCCCTGGTCCTGACAGCTTCACTGCTGAATTCTACAAAACTTTTAAAGAAGAGTTAATACCAGTACTTCTCAATCTCTTTAATGAAATCAAAAGGGAAGCAGTACTCCCCAAATCATTCCTTGAAGCAACCATCACCTTGATTCCAAAGGCAGGGAAAGATCCCACCAAAAAAAGAAAACTACAGGCCAATCTCTCTAATGAACGTTGATGAAAAAATCCTCAGTAAGATACTTGCAAACAGAATACAGAGAGTTATCAAGAAAATCATACACCCTGATCAAGCCGGATTTATCCTAGGGATGCAAGGCTGGTTCCACATACATAAATCCATCAATGTAATACACTATATTAATAGACTCAAGGACAAAAACCATATGATTATCTCAATAGATGCAGAAAAAGCATTTGCCAAAAGCCAACACCCATTTATGATCAAAATCCTATAGAGAATTGGAATCGATGGACTTTATCTCAATTTAATACAAGCTATTTATGACAAACTGACAGCCAGCATCATACTCAATGGGCAAAAACTGAAACCTTTTACACTAAGATTAGGTATGAGACAAAGATGCCCATTGTCACCACTCTTGTTCAATATAGTACTGGAAACATTAGCCATAGCGATCAGGCAGGACAAAGATATAAAAGGAATAAAGATAGGAAAGGAAGAAGTTAAACTGTCATTATTTGCTGATGACATGATACTCTATCTAGAGAATCCTAAAAACAACCAAAAGACTGCTAGACTTAATTACCAAATTTGGTAGTGTTGCTGGATACAGGGTCAATGCTTAAAAATCATCAGTCTTTGTCTACATGACAACACACTCACTGAAAGAGAAATTGGGGAGTCAATCCCTTTCATAGTAGCACCCAGAAAAATGAAATATCTAGGAATCAATCTAACAAAGGAAGTGAAAGACCTCTACTCTGAAAACTATAGTACTCTGAACTGAGATAGAAAAGGAAACCAGAATGAGGAAAGTTTTCCCTTGTTCCTGGGTCAGGAGAACCAACATTGTCAAAATGGCTATATTCCCACAACTACTATACAGATTCAGTGCAATTCCAATTGAAATTCCAACAGTATACTTCACAGAGCTAGAAAAAATAATACAAAAATTCAACTGGAAACACAAGAAACCTAGAATAGCAAAAGCAATTCTAAGCAACCACAACATGGCAGGGGGTATTACAGTCCCCAATATAAAACTCTACTATAAAGCCACTGTGATAAAAACTGCATGGTACTGGCAAAGTAACAGACCTGAGGACCAGTGGAATAGATTAGAAGACCCAGAAACAACTCCGGATACACTAAGCGACCTTATCTTTGACAAAGGAGGCAAACATCCCCAATGGAAGAAAGACAACCTCTTTAACAAATGTTGTTGGAAAAAACTGGGCTTTATCCTGCCAAAAGCTAAAGCTAGACCTATCTCTTTCACCATGCACAAAACTAAATTCACAATGGAAACGAGACTTAAACATCAAAACAGAAACAATAAGCCTGCTGGAAAACCGGCTAGGTAAAACTCTTGGAGACATTGGCTTAGGCAGAGACTTTATGAATAAAACCTCTATAGCACAACAACTAGCAGAAAGAATCAACAAATGGGATCTCATTCTACTGAATAGCTTCTGCACAGCAAACAAAGTCACTGGCACTGCTAAAAGACAACCAACAACATGGGAAAAGATCTTTACTAGCTGTTTATCAGACAAAGGGCTATTAGGTACAATATATAAAGAACTCAAACAAATCCGCCTCCCCGAGTTTAAAGACCCAATTCAAAAATGGGTATCTGAAATGAACAGACACTTCTCAGAGGCAGAAGTCAAAGCAGCCAAGAAGCATATGAAGAAATGTTCCACATCACTGGTCATTCGAGAGATGCAAATGAAAACAACACTGAGATTTCATCTCACTCCAGAAAGAATGGCTGCGATCACAAAATCAATCAACAATAAATGCTGGTGAGGCTGTGGGGAGAAAGGAACCCTTCTCCACTGTTGGTGGGATTGCAGACTTGTGCAACCATTGTGGAGATTTCTAAGAAAACTAGGACTAGGGGTCCCATTTGACCCTGTTATCCCCCTGCTAGGAATATACCCAAAAGAATTTTTAAAAATCACATTGGAAAGTCAGATGTACACCCTTGTTCATAGCAGCTCAGTTCGTGATAGCTCAGTCTTGGAAACAACCCAAATGTCCATCAACTGGAGAGTGGATAAAGAAGATGTGTTTTTTTTTCTTTTTTTTATAAAATGAAGTATTACTCTGCCATAAAGAATGACAAGATCAATCCATTTAGTTGCAAATGGAGACACCTGGAGGATATACTAATAAGTGAAATCAATAGATCAGAGATAGGCAAATCTTCTCTTTGACATGAGCACCTGTAGATGCAAATGAGCTCTAGAAAGTAGGACAGCTTTTATAGAGTGGGAAATTTCTATAAGAAATTTCAGGTGATAATGTAATGAGGGGAAGGAATAAATATGATACAGAAAGAAAGTAAAAGAGCATGTATAAAGCGGGTGAGGAGGTGTGGGTGGGTAGGGATATGGGTAAAAATGAGAATTAACTTTTGTCATATATGGGTACAAATTCCCTAATATTATATGTGACTTTGAGATGTATATAAATTGTACCAATAAAGAATTCAATGAAAAAGTGTGAGTTGGGATATTCTGTGGAGAATGAGAAGACATAGCTTCTGATATGAGGGTGGTATTATTGGAGGTGCAGACAAACAGAAAGTCTCAGAGCATATTTCGAAGGTGAAGCCATTCAGACTTCTTAGTTGGATGAATGTGGGAGTGAAAAGATGGGCAGGAGAAGAATGGTTTCTAGGGTTCGGGCTCAAGCAACTGATGGATGGTGATACTTTTTCCTGAAATGTGCAAGAGGGAGGAGAAGCAGGTTTAGGAAAGGACACCAAGAGTTCTTCAAAGGCCTTTTTTACATCCTGTGTGAGGATGTTAAGAGCCCTGGAAAATGTGGGTATGGAATTAGGAGACCAGCCAAGGTGGGAAATGAAATTTTAGAATCATTATTATATGAAAACTTGAAAAGGATGATGTTGTCTAGGCAGAGAATGAAGATGGAAAGAAGAATCATCCCAGGATGAGCCCCACGTGCACAGACCTTTAGAAATGATGTGGAAGAGAGATGAACAAAGGAGACCAAGCAGGCCCGCGCACCTTGCATTGTGGAAAACTCGAGCTCAGCCCTGCTGGTGCTTTCTGGGAAGTGGTCTTGAATACGCCTCAGTGTTACACCACCCCAGAACTTAGGAGACTAGGTTATTATCCTCCAGTGCCATTGGCTGAGCGTTCGCTAGGGTGTCAACTCATTGGCCTTTGGAAATGTTCTGTATGGGCCAAGAGAAAGAACATATGGGGTCACAGATGCTCATGGCAGGATACACAGCTTGCACTAGAACAAATGCTGAGATCTGACATTAGTTGTTTGTTACTCTTATGTTCCATGCTTGATTGGCCCTTAACCATTTTCTGTTTCTTCACTGAATAGTGTAGGAACAAAAGGTATTACAGTTGATAAAGTTGAACTATTGAAACAAGAGAAAATTTAAAAACTTATTCATTAATGGTTATACCAAAAGTGTTACAAACTACTGTGAGCATATTAACAAATGGCTGAATAATTCTCCTTGTATTACTGTTGTAAAATACCAATGCATTTTAAGGCATATTCTGCAAGTAAAGATACCACTAAATGAGGCACCATTAAATATGAAGGTAAATGTACATAAACTTGGCATTTGATATTTTGAAGTATTAGAATAAGAATTCATGAGATATAATACCCTGAAGTTCAGTGCTTTTCTCTCAAACAGTTAAAAGGTTGCCCTGGATGTTTTTAAAGACCTTTTATATATATAAAATCTCTTGATCCTAACTCCTGGGAGGTTAGTGAGTGAACTGATTAGTGTCACAGGTGAAACTGAATTGCTTTTAAGCTTCTCATCTAAGGAAGTAGCAATATTGAGACCAAAACTCAGGTTTATTCACATCTGATGTAGTTTCCTCTTCTCTCTACCATAATGTAAATAGTTAAATGCTTATTTAGGGCTTATTGTATGCCAGGGCCCACCATAAGCACTTTATAAAAAAAAATAGTTACTCAAACTCTGAAAACACTATTATTTAAGTGGGCTTATCCAAGGTTTTTGAGGTCCACATCAATGGATTCAACTAATCCTAGATAAATAATATAAAAAATGCATCTGTACCGAATATGTAGACTTTTCTGTTATTATTTCCTAAATGACGTGTCAAATAAAAGTATTTGCATTTTAGTAATTGCGTGTGAACTAGAGGTCTTTTGGAATTTTCATGAAAATATTTAGGTTACATGCATATATACTCTGGTGTTTCATATAGGCGACTTAAGCATTTTAAAATTTTGGTATCTGGGCCGGAGGGTTAGCTCAGTGGTTCTGGCGCCTGCCTTGCAAGCACAAGGACCTGAGTTCGATCCCCGGTTACCACATATAATGCTGGGCGTGGTGGCTCAGGCCTATAATCCCAGCACTTGGGAGGCAGAGACAGGAGGATTACTGAGTTTGAGGCTTGCCTGGGCTACATAGTGAGCTCACGACCAGCCTGAACTACAAAGCGAGACACTGTCTCCAAAAAAGCAAAAAAAAAAAAAAAAAAAAAAAAAAAAAAAAAAAAAAAAAAAAAAAAAAAAAAAAAAAAAAAAAAAAAAAAAAAAAAAAAAAAATTGGTATCTGTGGGGATCTTGAAACCAGTTCTCCACAGATACTGAGGAAAGCAGTATTGTCATCTCTCTTTTAACTGCTGTGGTGCCATCACTGCCAAACCAGGAGTCAGACCCAGGCATTCTGCCTCATCTCCATCCTCCTCAGGCCACTTCTGACAGCACTCCCCAGTAATGAATTACATCCTGTCACTGGGTTGGATAAGTTACACAGATCATGTATGGTACCTTTTTCTTGAATTCAGTTAAAAAGCCATTTTGCCAGAGATTTATAAAAGAAAGCATTTACCACCAGCAGTCTTAATTATAACTGAAAAACAAGGGGTCCTTTTGGAGTGACTAATCTTCTTAAATATATAGTTCATCAACAGTGAAGACTGTTGAGGAAACCTTTCAGAGCACGTGAATTTCAAAAACAGGATGTTCTTGTTGGCTCCAAAATTCTGCCTCTACTTTTATGTGTGTTAAGCTAGAACCACAAAAAGAATTACATTTCAGTATATCTTCTTTTATTTAAAATGTCAAACTCTTATGTCACAAATGGCAGCACAAGATTTTGTACATATGTGTTTGGTTTCGGTTTTTGTTTTTGTCTTGCATGGAAAGAAAATGAGGTATTTAGGTAGTTTAAAATTATTTATAGTATATTACTACACTTCTAATCATTAGCAGATACAGTAATTTGTGTTTTATAGAGCATTAATTTATAAATGAATAGAACTATAAGCAAATAAGTTAAGGCAGAGACCTTGTTATTTAAACACTCTTTTTGGGAAAGTACATTGTATATAAACTAGCTTAAGTGTGCTTTCTATTTGAAGTATCATTTTATTTTATTTTCATTTTTGTCTTCGAATATGCAGTTTTTATCACATATATGGTAGCTCATGGTTAAAGATTTAATAGTCAAATATCTCTTAGGTGTCTTTGAAATAATGTAGATTCATACTAAGTTCTATGAAGATTTTGGCCAATACAGTTATTTTTGTTTATGAAGTTGTATTTAATTTCAAAAATTACTTAAAAGTTTTGTGATTTTGAAACACTATGTAGAAGAGTAGAAAAATGGAAAGATAAATGTAAGGAATAAATTGGTTATTAAAAGTTCTGTCACCTCAAATTATTCTACACATGTGTTGTATAAGCATAAAGTTAATGTATAAATAATTTCTACCATTTTATCCAATAAACAGTTACAAAACATTATGATAGATAAAATGACTTCTAAAAAGTTCAAAATATTTACACTAGGGCCGGAGATTTAGCTCAGTGGTTCTGGCGCCTGCCTCACAAGCGCAAGGTCCTGAGTTCGATCTCTGTAAACACATAGAATGCTGGGCATGGTGACTCACGCCCACCAGCAATCAATACCACATACCACAGTGCCAGGCGTGGTGGCTCACGCCTGTCATCCCAGCACTCGGGAGGCAGAGACAGGGGGATTGCTGAGTTCATGGTGGCTTGCCTGGGCTACATAATGAGCTCAGAGCCAGCCTGAACTACAAAGCAAGACCCTGTCTAAAAAAAAAAAAAAAATTACACTAAATGTTAACCTAGTCATTTGATTGTGTCAGTATTTGCCACATAGATGAAATTTGAGGATTTTTGTTCTTTAAGATCTTTTAGTGAAAGTCAAATATTTTAATTGAGCATAGTGCCATAGGATTGTTGTTGCCTTCATGGTCTTTAAAATAAATGATGCAAGAGAAAATTAATAATGTAAAATCATATAAATTTGAATATCAGTCTGATTTTAACAAATGATATAAGTATGGTACATCATTACAAAAATATATGCTCTTCTAGAGAAAATAATACAAAAATTTATCTTGAACCACAAGAAACCTAGAATAGCAAAAGCAATTCTAAGCAACCACGACATGGCAGGGGGTATTACAATTCCCAATTTAAAACTCTACTATAAAGCTGCCGTGATAAAAACTGCATGGTACTGGCAAAGTAACAGACCCGAGGACCAGTGGAATAGATTAGAAGGCCCAGAAACAACTCCAGATACACTAAGCCACCTTATCTTTCACAAAGGAGCCAAACATCCCCAATGGAAGAAAGACAGCCTCTTTAACAAATGTTGCTGGAAAAACTGGGCTCTAGCCT